>QJPP01002032.1:0-115177 GCA_003996215.1 Jaltomata sinuosa | reverse complement strand
CATCGTGTTCCAGCAGCTTGTCGTCGGACGACAGGTAGGTTACGGTTTAATTTCCCTAGACTCCGCGTATATAGAATAAAATTGTATTAATGGGCATCCTTGGGTTGGTTTATTAGGTTGGTACCACAGACCTTGACCGCTTTATTCATGTCCGCCTATTTTTATTCCTCCGTTGTTTGTAGTATTTGGCGATATATTTTATTTATTTACCCTTGCGGTCCTGTGAGGGCCTTATTGTCTCTGGAACATAGACGGTGGGATTTTGGGAATGTCCGCGAGTCCCGGGCATAGATTTATCCTTCTAGGCTGGTTATGCTTGCTGAGTAGCTGTGGGCCTGTGCAGGGTCGGTAGGTTGATTGTAAGCTGTTGGGCAGCTATTGTTGTGTGTGAGCATATCATTTCCATGCGTATAAAGAGGTTTTATCGATGTTTTACAGTGGTTTTGGCTTTGGGCCTACTGACACTGTTTTCTAAACCTTGCATGGCCCGGGGGGCCGTTTTTGATGGAAATGATTTGGAAATGGTTGAGTTCACTTGTGGTTTAAAATCATCAGTTTTACTATTATCACTAGACTCGGCAGGGCCGGAGTGCTAGATGAGTTTTCTTACTACTTGAGATGATTTTTAGCTTCGGTTGGACCGAGCACATGAGATGACTTTTACTGTTTAGACCCGGCGACGCCCGGGCACCCTTGGAGGGGTTTTTCAGATATTTTCCTACTATTTTTAGTCCTGGACAGGGTCTGGGCATGCATATTTGAGACTGGTTCTATATCTTGATATTGAGACTGGGACTCTATCTTGATACATGTTCTGATACTGAGATATGGTATGGGGTCGAGGACCCCCATGGACCTTGCTATCCGGGCCAGGAGCTACGAGCTGCGTGTGCCGGAAGAGGGGTATACGGGGGAGTAGAGGTATACGGGCAGAGTCCTTCCATGGAACCTACCTGCTGGGCCGGATCGGCGCCGGAGGAGGTACATACAGAGATACTATGGCACTTGAGATCTTCATGCATCATATCATTCATGGTTTGAGGTCCACCCTTGTTTGCTGTTTGCTGATTGTACGCTCCGGTAGTATGGGATGCCGGAGGGTTTGTTTTCACTTGTTTGTGTTCCTCGGTTGTATGGGCGGCCGGGGGACTGTAGGTAGACTTTTGCTATTTACTTACAGAATTGTTCTCTATTATGGATAAGTATGAGATTGGTTACTGCTAGGCTGTTAGTTTCTGGATTTGAGATTGTTATGATTAGTTGGGTTGATTCATGTCTTGAGCATGCCTATTATTACTCTTTCTCTCTTCTTCTTACATTTGAGGTTACCGGTATACCGTCCATTCTGTAAACTTATTTTATATGCACTGTTGTTGCAAGGATCCCAGGTGCGTTGTTCTTACTTTCACCTGTGCCTTTGGTGTGTATATTCTGCTTACTAGCCTCATCTGTGGTTCTGTTGATTTCCCTCTGGGCTAGTTCCTGTGTACCTTTCGTTGATTTCTGTGACTACTTGCTTCTATTCTGTCTATTACTGCTCTTTTATCTTATATGTGCCCAGTCGGCCTATGATACCTACTGGGTACCTTATGCTTCGCATTTGGTGCTCACCCCTACCCCTGCATCTTTGGGTGCAGATCCTAGTGTGGGCCATCGCCGGTAGATCGTTGAGATTCGTGCTTGGAGATCTGTTGAAGACTACTTCAGACTGAAGGTGGGCTCTTGGCGATCGGAGCTTAGCTTTAGTTTATCTTTTGCTTCATGTACTCTATTACCATTCAGAGACATCTGTATATATAGTTTTGGTTTACTTGTACTCCATGTATGTAGTTTGGCTCTGTACTATGATACCAGGTCTTGGGGTTTGGTTTAGTTTTCCGCATTTGTATATATTTACATTCATATTATCTATTTTATTCGTCTTGTTCTCTTATTTGTTAGATAGTAGCCCATTACTAGCTGTTCTGGGCTACAGGGATTGGTTCACCTACCGGGGGTTGTAGGTGCCATCATGACCGAGAAATCGGGTCGTGACAACTTGGTATCAGAGCTTTAGGTTCACCGGTGTCATCGGTATAGGAGCCAATGTCTAGTAGAGTCCTGCGGATCGGGGCGGAGACGTCCGTACTCAATCTTTGGGAGGCTACAGTGGCATTTTAGGAAATTTGACTCTTTCATTGCTTCTGTGTCGTGCGTACTACCCTTGAAGTTCTGGAGATCTCATTTATTCTACTTCATTCTTCCGCAGATGGTTCGTACGAGATCATCGGCAGCACGCGAGGATGAGCCTCCTACTCCAGCTAGGGGTCCAGGACGCCCTCGAACAGTGGCACCTGCTAGAGCTGCTAGCGTGGAGATAGAGCCCGAGCAGCATGTGGTTCAGGGGGAAGCCCAGGTACCACCAGCTCCAGTGCCAGCTCCAGCGCCAGCTCCAGTACCAGCTCCAGTGCCCACTTCTGTGCCAGCTCCACCCACAACTCCGTCTCCAGATATTCGGGGATTACTATTACAGCTGTTGGGTGTGATTGGAGAGCGGCCTTCGGAGGTAGCGCAGACATCTGCTCAGGGGCCAGGCCTGGGTGCACAGAGCTTAGGTGCACAGCCGGCTACTATGGCTCCCCGTGCGGAGGTCATTCCGGTTCCATCTGTTGCACAGCCTCTTGCTCCTCGCCCAGTTATGACAGAGACAGAGCAGAAGGCGTTGGGCAGATTTTTGAGGTTAGCACCCCCGAGATTTGCGGGTACTTCTGGACAGGACCCACATGACTTTATTACCACCTGTGAGGAGATGTTGCATCATCTGGGTTTATTGGAGACTCACGGGGTTGGTTATACTACCTACCAGTTAGAGGGCCCAGCGAAGTTATGGTGGAGGGCTCAGGTTGCTTGTAGACCACCGTCGTCACCTCCGTTGACCTGGTCTGAATTTTATGAGGCCTTTATGGCCAAGTTCCTTCCCCAGAGTGATCGGGAGCGTCGCAGGGAGCAGTTCACTCACCTTGTGCAGGGATCTATGACTATCTCGGAGTATGAGACCCGTTTTCATCAGCTAGCACCGTTCGGAGTTATGATCATTCCTACTGAGGCTGATAGGATTCGCAGATTTGTGTGGGGTTTGAGGCCAGAGATCAGACAGCCAGCTGAGATATTGATTGCCAGTGGTCGGTCATTCCAGGCTATTGTAGATTATGCCCATACTGTGGAGGACCTACAGCGACATGATCAGGGGTCCAGAGATAAGAGGCCTCGACATCAGGGTTTCTATAGTGGTTCTAGATATGGTGGTAGAGGTCCTGGCCAGTGGAGTCGGAGTTATCAGCCACAGCAGTACCAGGGTCAGTCCAGCCGACCGGTTCAGTCTTCCCTTCAGACTTTTGGTAGTACCCAATTCGAGCAGGGTCAGGGCAGCCATCAGGGCTATAGCGGCCAGTCTTCGAGGGGTACAGTTTCTGGGGCATCAGGTCGTGGTGGTCATACGGGATTTGCTGGTTCTTCTCGACAGAGTAGGCCGTTAGGGGCTTGTTTTAATTGTGGGGTGATGGGTCATTTTGCTAAAGATTGCTCTCAGCATGGTACAGTTCAGTTAGCCGAGCCTTTACGAGCGGTTCAGTCCCCTGCTAGAGGGGGTGGTCGTCAGATTAGAGGTGGTGCGCCACGCGGTAGAGCAGGTGGTAGGGATGGCGGTCGGGCAGGTGGAGGTCGTCGTCAGTTTTATGCGGTCCCTAGGAGACCAGAGGCAGAGGCCTCAGATGCAGTGATTACAGGTACGATTTCTGTGTGCCATCAGCCTGCTATGGCTTTATTTGATCCTGGATCCACTTGTTCATATGTATCTGCCTACTTTGTGCCTTGTTTGGGGTTGGCTAGTGAGCCATTATCTGTTCCTGTTTCTGTTTGACCCCAGTAGGAGATTCTTTAGTAGTGGATCGGATTGTGAGATCCTGTATGTTATCTATTGGTGATTCAGAGACTTGGGGAGACTTGATGATTCTTGATATGCTAGATTTTGATGTGATACTGGGCATGGACTGGTTATCCCCTCACCGTGTGGTTTTGGATTGTTATGCCAAGACCATTACCATAGCTGTGCCCGGTGTATCCCCGGTTGTGTGGCAGGGTTCTGTTAGCCATGCACCATCTGGGATCATCTCTTGTCTTCGAGCTAGAAAGTTGATTTCCCGTGGGTGTTTAGCTTATCTAGCATATGTCCGAGATGTTAGTGCTGACCCCACTTCCCCTGAGTCTGTTCCTGTGGTTAGAGACTTCCTCGATGTATTTCCTACCGACCTGCCAGGCCTTCCACCGGAGAGAGATATTGATTTTGCTATTGAGTTAGAGCCGGGCACTAGGCCCATTTCTATTTCTCCTTACCGTATGGCTTCTGCTGAGTTGAGGGAGCTTAAGGAGCAGCTCCAGGATCTGTTAGCTAAGGGGTTTATTAGACCTAGTGTGTTCACCTTGGGGTGCTCCTGTTCTCTTCGTGAAGAAGAAGGATGGGTCGATGCGCATGTGTATTGATTATCGGCAGCTGAATAGGGTGACAGTGAAGAATAGGTATCCGTTGCCGAGGATTGATGATTTGTTTGACCAGCTTCAGGGTTCAGTCGTGTTTTCGAAGATTGATCTGAGGTCTGGCTACCATCAGTTGAGGATTAGGGCGGAGGACATCCCTAAGACAGCATTCAGGACACGTTATGGCCATTATGAGTTCCTAGTGATGTCTTTTGGGTTGACTAATGCCCCCGCAGCCTTTATGAATTTGATGCATAGGGTTCTTGGCTCGTATTTGGACTCATTCGTGATAGTTTTTATAGACGACATCTTGGTATACTCGCGTAGTAGAGACGAGCATGAGCAGCACTTGAGGGTTATACTCCAGACTTTGAGAGATCATCGGCTTTATGCCAAGTTCTCAAAGTGTGAGTTTTGGCTAGAGTCAGTGGCATTCCTAGGGCACGTGGTGTCTAAGGATGGGGTTAGGGTTGATCCGGGAAAGATTTCAGCGGTTTGTGAGTGGGCCTAGACTACTATGTTACTGAGTTCGCAGCTTTATTGGTAGCGGGTTAACTCCACAGACGGTTTGTGAGGGATTTTCTTCCTAGCAGCACGCCTTGACTATGCCTGACTAGGAAGGATGTCCCATTTCAGTGGTCGGATAGTGTGGAGGACAGACTTCGGGCAGCTCAGAGCAGACAGAAGAGTTATGCTGACCGTAGGCTTCGTGCCTTGGAGTTTAGTGTCGGTGACTTGGTGTTTCTCCGTGTATCGCCCATGAAGGGCGTGATGGGATTTGGTAGGCGGGGCAAGCTTAGCCCCAGGTACATTGGGCCGTTTGAGATTCTTCAGAGGGTTGGTAGCGTTGCCTATCAGTTAGCTTTACCTCCGATGTTTTCGGCTATACATCCTGTGTTTCATGTTTCGATGTTGCGTCGGTATGTCCCAGATGAGTCTCACGTGTTGCAGTGGGATTCAGTTCAGTTGGATGAGGGTTTAGCTTTTGTTGAGGAGCCAGCAGCTATTTTGGCCAGAGATGTCAGGAGATTGAGGTCTCGAGAGATCCCGGTTGTTAAGGTTCAGTGGAGGCACCGTCCAGTCGAGGAGGCTACCTGGGAGACCGAGAGAGATATGCGGGATCAGTATCCGCAGCTATTTTAGCCTTCAGGTACCCCTTGACCTTGACTTTCGAGGACGAAAGTCCTTTTTAGTAGTGGATGATGTAATGACCCTTCCGGTCATTTCCACGTTTAAGTTTGAAGTCAAGCAAATCGACAAAAGATATCGTAAGACCTTTAACAAAATTTTCTGAACCTTGGGTCAAATGTGTCGGGGCTTTTCTCCCAATATATAAAGAGTTAGAAGTCCCCCGAAATACCAAATCGAAGGTCTACGAGTCTAGTTTCCAACGCACAAAACCGCACGTCCAAATCATCTCGGAGCAGAGAGTTATGACTGTTTTACCGCGGACTGTCTGGCAGAAAACGGGTTACGAACCGGGTCGCGAATCGGGTCGGGTTTAACCCGATTTAAGCTTCAATTTTACGTTTTAAAATGCCATTTCAGTTCCGAAACAGTGATAAAATATAAGGGAAGATCCCGAGATAATTCTTGAATATCAAAATCGTGCGTAGGCGAATTACGAGCCTAAACTTAAGAATTTTGTTAGTATCGTGCGTATATTTGAAATATTATTTAAAAAGTGAATTTGGTAAAAATTATATTATTATTACCTTTTCAAAATATTTTAAAAGGCTTATGAAAAATATGTTTATACGATATAAGTGTTTACGTATTTATTTTATAAAGTTTTTATACTCCGTAATATTTTAACGGAGATAGTAAATTTAGTTATGTTTAAATTTATTATTATAATATAGTAAGTTTTATTGGAAATGATTTTCTAATAATTATGGTATATTTAAAATACTATAATTATTTTACCACGAATTTACGCAATACCCGAATATATATCTAACGGAGGGAATTGGTTGCCCCCTCCACCCCCACGTGTAAGTGGAAGGTGAAGGCAGCATTAGTGGCTGAAAGGTGGCAGCACACATATACTTTATATACATAAGGCATAAGCCTTGCTGAAAGTAATTTACATATATATATTACTGTTTCACACAATGTTGCACAGTATTAAACACTCTTTCACGTGTGAGGTTTTGTGGTGAGAAAAATATAGTTGATAAAGTAAATCAATTATCTTGTCAAGTTATTTCTTCCCAAATCCAATTCCGATTCCGATTTAGTTTTGGATTTTCTCGGAGTGGTTCGAGCTTGGACATCGTGTTCCAGCAGTTGTCGTCGGACGACAGGTAGGTTACGGTTTAATTTCCCTAGACTCCGCATATATAGAATAAAATTGTATTAATGGGCATCCTTGGGTTGGTTTATTAGGTTGGTACCACAGACCTTGACCGCTTTATTCATGTCCGCCTATTTTTATTCCTCCGTTGTTTGTAGTATTTGCGGATATATTTTATTTACCCTTGTGGTCCTGCGAGGCCTTATTGACTCTGGAACATAGAAGGTGGGGTTTTGGGAATGTCCGCGAGTCCCGGGCATAGATTTATCCTTCTAGGCTGGTTATGCTTGCTGAGTAGCTGTGGGCCTGTGCAGGGTCGGTAGGTTGATTGTAAGCTGTTGAGCAGCTATTGTTGTGTGTGAGCATATCATTTCCATGCATATAAAGAGGTTTTATCGATGTTTTACCGTGGTTTTGGCTTTGGGCCTACTGACACTGTTTTCTAAACCTTGCATGGCCCGGGCGGCCGTTTTTGATGGAAATGATTTGGAAATGGTTGATTTCACTTGTGGTTTAAAATCATCAGTTTTACTATTATCACTAGACTCGGCAGGGCCGGAGTGCTAGATGAGTTTTCTTACTACTTGAGATGATTTTTAGCTTCGGTTGGACCGAGCACATGAGATGACTTTTTTCTGTTTAGACCCGGCGACGCCCGGGCACCCTTGGAGGGGTTTTTCAGATATTTTCCTACTATTTTTAGTCCTGGACAGGGTCTGGGCATGCATATTGGAGACTGGTTCTATATCTTGATATTGAGACTGGGACTCTATCTTGATACATGTTCTGATACTGAGATATGGTATGGGGTCGAGGACCTCCATGGACCTTGCTATCCGGGCCAGGAGCTACGAGCTGCGTGTGCCGGAAGAGGGGTATACGGGGGAGTAGAGGTATACGGGCAGAGACCTTCCATGGAACCTACCTACTGGGCCGGATCGGCGCCGGAGGAGGTACATACAGAGATACTATGGCACTTGAGATCTTCATGCATCATATCATTCATGGTTTGAGGTTCCACCCTTGTTTGCTGTTTGTTGATTGTACGCTCCGGTAGTATGGGCTGCCGGAGGGTTTGTTTTCACTTGGTTGTGTTCCTCGGTTGTATGGGCGGCCGAGGGACTGTAGGTAGACTTTTGCTATTTATTTACAGAATGGTTCTCTATTATGGATAAGTATGAGATTGGTACTGCTAGGGTGTTAGTTTCTGGATTTGAGATTGTTATGATTAGTGGGGTTGATTCATGTCTTGAGCATGCCTATTATTACTCTTTCTCTCTTCTTCTTACATTTGAGGTTACCGGTATACCGTCCATTCTGTAAACTTATTTTGTATACACTGTTGTTGCAAGGATCCCAGGTGCGTTGATTCTTACTTTCACCTGTGCCTTTGGGTGTGTATATTCTGCTTACTAGCCTCATCTGTGGTTCTGTTGATTTCCCTCTGGGCTAGTTCCTGTGTACCTTTCGTTGATTCTGTGACTACTTGCTTCTATTCTGTCTATTACTGCTCTTTTATCTTATATGTGCCCAGTCGGCCTATGATACCTACTGGGTACCTTATGCTTCGCATTTGGTGCTCACCCCTACCCCCTGCATCTTGGGGTGCAGATCCTAGTGTGGGCCATCGCCGGTAGATCGTTGAGATTCGTGCTTGGAGATCTGTTGAAGACTACTTCAGACTGAAGGTGGGCTCTTGGCGATCGGAGCTTAGTTTAGTTTATCTTTTGCTTCATGTACTCTATTTCCATTCAGAGACATCTGTATATATAGTTTTGGTTTACTTGTACTCCATGTATGTAGTTTGGCTCTGTACTATGATACCAGGTCTTGGGGTTTGGTTTAGTTTTCCGCATTTGTATACATTTACATTCATATTATCTATTTTATTCATCTTGTTCTCTTATTGGTTAGATAGTAGCCATTACTAGCTGTTCTGGGCTACAGGGATTGGTTCACCTACCGGGGGTTGTAGGTGCCATCATGACCGAGAAATCGGGTCGTGACATCACCCCTACCCCCTGCATCTTTGGGTGCAGATCCTAGCGGGGGCCATCGCCGTTAGACCATTGTGAATCGTGCTTGGAGATCTGTTGGAGACTACTTCAGGCTGAGGGTGAGCTCTTGGTGATCGAAGCTTAGCTTTAGTTTATCTTTTGCTTCATGTACTCTATTACCATTCAGAGACATCTGTATATATAGTTTTGGTTTATTTGCACTCCATGTATGTAGTTTGGCTCCATACTATGATACCAGGTCTTGGGGTTGATTTAATTTCCGCATATGTATGTATATATACTCCTGTTATCTATTCTTTCGCTTGTTTGTTAGACAGTAGCCCATTACTAACTGTCTTGGGCTACGGAAATTGATTCGCCTGCTGGGGGTTGTAGGCGCCATCATGACCGAGAAATCGGGTCGTGACACTTTGTGTGTACCTGTGCTCAAGGTAAATAATTAGTAGATACATCGTCGCTCTTACTAGCGATCACAATCAAATTTTGAAAAACTTAAAAGACGACATTTATGAAGCTAATCAAAACAACTTTCATTTCAAATGCGAATGAAATAGTTGTGCCTATTTCTGGGGACAGGCACAAATATTATTTTCGAACATCATTTGTTCTTGACGATTTCTGATTTGCTGGGGATTTGCGGAGAACGTCACCGATATCTCAGTTGGTGCTTTACTTTTGTGGTTGACCGCAGCTTCCTGATGAATTCGATCTCTCTTTATCTGGTAGTTCCTGTAACTACAAGAAGATTTGTCCATTCCAGGGACTTTTGTCTCTTTTGGCTGGTTCCCACCATTGTGGCTTTTCTCACTAATTTGGGGAATCTGGTCTTGTTGTGTTGCTTCGAACATATTGGATAACGATGGGCTTTCACTAATCTCTAACATACTTTTAGGACAACTTCCATCCACAGAAAAATTGTTAGTTTTTGGTGAAACTGATCTGTGTTGACCTCCTTTGATCTTCTGCTTATTGATCTACCTTTTTGGATGCTTTACCCTCTCGGGTACTCATCGTCCTCGACTCCCTGGGTCACAGTATACATAAGACAAAATCAAATCATAAAGTTGTAAAACTAATCTTTTTTAAAGATTTTTCAAACAAGTTCTTTGGAAAACAAAGATTTGAAAAAGGATAGGTTTGGAAAGGTCTCTGCCCATCATGTCATGTACTAGCTCAAAGAACGTCCTTTATTCGAGGCTTTGACATCTCTGATACACTGCTGGTGGACTCTGGAGACCCTTTATCATCCTAGCTAGGAAGTTTGAGAATGATCTTTTGAGAGATCTGTCATAGCTGGGGATTAATCCACCTCGGACTTTGTTACAACTAGGGATTTTTGAAATAGACTCTGATCTCTTGGTGCTGGGGAATTCTTCAGAGTTTGTTTCTGAACTCTTGAATGAGGTTTGGTGGAAATTTTGAGGTCCTCCTCAAAAATTTTGCCCCAGTTAAAGGTTTCACGATGAATCTTATTCCATTAGTAAAAGATTTGACACTCTGTGAAAGATTTGACATTCTATGGGAATTAAGAGATTCTCTCTCGAGACTCACTTCAGTTGGTCTTCAGCACATTCTGTATTCTGACTTGCAGGAGAATGATTTTCACCTTTTAAATTTTTTAGATTCTGTTCTCAAAAATTTTTTCCCCAATTTCCATTTCCTGGGGTGATATGACCGAGCCATTGTGGCGCCTACATATCCCGTTGAAGTAAGAATTAGGTCAAACGTAGATCCCATACTTATAATGAGAGAATATTGGAAATAAATAATGGGGTGACCGAAGATGATAAAGGTCATCTACGTATCTCATTCTTGAGAATTTAGGTGAAACATAGTTCAAGATAAAAAGGGGAAAGATAGATTTTCTATGGGGTTGATCGAAACTGACACAGGCCCCCTACGTATCTCATTCTTGAAAATTCAAGTCAGACTTAGTTCATACAAAGAGGATAGGATATTTTCTGCTATTGCAAAGCATAAAAATGATTACAATCAAAAAATGCGATTACAGGGAAGAAAATCAAAGAAGAACCATCTTCATACATAGTATCTCTTCACAACATCGGAGTTGATTGGCTTGGGCCACACTTGGCCATCCATCTCGGACAAAATCAAAGCTCCTCCAGATAGCACTTTATGGATGACGTACGGTCCTTTCCAATTTGGTGCAAGCTTTCCCTTGTATTCTTCCTGGCAAGGGAAGATATGCTTAAGGACCAGTTGTACTATGGCAAACATACGAGCTCTTACTCTCTTGTTGAATGCATGAATCATTTGTTGCTGGTACAACTAACTATGGCATATGGTGCTCATCCTTTTCTCATCAATCAACATGAGTTGTTCGCAATGGGCGCGAACCCACTCTTCATTGCTCAGTCTAGTTTCTTGAATGATCCTAAGGGAGGGCATTTCAACTTTAGCAGGTATCACCGCTTCTGACCCATATATCAACGCATAAGGAGTTGCCCCAGTCGAAGTTCTAACGGTCGTTCGGTATCCCAATAAAGCATAAGGCAACATCTCGTGCCAAGATCGGTGACTATCAATCATCTTTCTCAAGATTTTCTTGATATTCTTATTGGCAACTCCACATCTCTATTTATTTGTGGATAGTATGTGGTCGAATTCTAGTGAGTGATCTTGAATTGCTCACATATCTCTCTCATCAAGTGACTATTCAGATTTGCTCCATTGTCCGTGATGATTAACTTAGGGATTCAGAATCGGCAAATAAAATTATTTTTGATAAAGTCAACTACAGCTTTCTTGGTCACAGATTTGTAAGAAGCAGCTTCTATCCACTTGGTGAAGTAGTCAATAGCAACCAAGATAAATCTATGTCCATTTGAGGCAGGCGGCTCGATCGGACCAATGACATCCATACCCCAAGCTACAAAAGGCCAAGGTGAGCTCATAGCATGAAGCTCGCTAGGCGGCACTCGAATCAAATCTCTGTGGATCTGGCACTTGTGACACTTCTGTACAAACTTGCTACATTCATTTTCTATGGTTATCCAAAAATACCCGGCTCGCAAAATCTTCTTGGCTAAGGTGAACCCATTAATATGATGTCCATACACTCTGGCAAGTACTTTTTCTACCAACTTTGTGGCTTCAATCGAGTCAACACATCTTAAGAATCCAAGATCTGGAGTCCTCCTATAAAGGATTTCTCCATTTAGGAAAAAGTTATTGTCCATCCAACGAATCTTCTTCTTTTGGTTGGCTGTCACATTTTCTGGGTAGATCCCGGCTTCTAGATACCTCTTGACATCACAGTGCCATGGCTTTCCATCTGGTTCTTCTTCAACTTGTGCACAATGCACCAGTACTCTTTTAGACTTATCAGCAACAGATTGATGTAATTCTAGTCTGGGTGCTGAATCATGGAGGATGTGGTCGCCAGGGCATCAACAAATTCATTTTGAATCCTTGGTAGTAGGCTTGAACTGGATCTTTCTGAACCTCTTGCATAGACTTTGCACCAATTTCACATACGACACAATCTTGGGGGTTTTCAGAGCCCATTCACCTTGGACTTGGTGAATTAACAAATAGGAGTCACCGATAACCAAGAGTTCTCGAACGTCCATATCAATAGCCAACTAAATGCCCAAAATACAAGATTCATATTAGGCCATATTATTGGTGCATGTAAAATGGAGTTTGGCTATCACTGGGTAATGTTGACGAGTTTCTGATACCAAGACTGCTCTAATGCTTGAACCTTTGAAATTGACCGCTTCATCGAAGAACAACCTCTAACTGGGGTATGCCTCTGCAAAATCTTCTCCTACGAACAGGATCTCTTCATCTGGGAAATAGGTTCAGAGTGGTTCATAATCTTCATCAATCGGATTTTCTGCTAAATGATCCGCTAAGGCATGTTCTTTGATTACTTTTTGAGTCACATACACAATGTCGAACTCACTTAGCAATATTTACCACTTGGACAATTTCCCCGTAGGAATGGCTTTTTGGAATATGTACTTTAGAGGGTCCATTCTGAAAATGAGATACGTCGTATAGGATGACAAATAACGAGCCTCGTATGGAGTGAACTTCTTGCTCAAATAATAAATTGCTCGTTCTTTCTTTTTGCTTTCATCATGTTGCCCTAGAACGCATCCAAATGCATTTTTTGAGACTGACAGATATAGCAACAATGGACTTCCTTCTCTCGGAGGAACCAACACCGGTGGACTGGACAAGTAATTCTTGATATGGTCAAAATCTTGTTGCCACTCCTCGATCCAGCTAGTTGGTGCATCTTTCTTCAGCAACTTGAGGATGGGTTCACAAATCACCATTGACTGGGCTATGAATCGGCTAATATAATTTATCCTTCCCAAGAAACTCATGACTTCTTTCTTGGTCTTCGGGGGAGGAGACTCCTGAATTGCTTTGATCTTCGAAGTGTCAAGCTCGATGCCCCTCCTACTGACTATGAAGCCTAATAGTTTGCCATCCGACACCCCAAAATCACACTTATCGGGGTTTAACTTTAGATTGTACTTCCATAGTCGATCAAAGAACTTCCTTAAATGAGTCAAGTGATCCAAACTCTCGCGGGATTTGATAATCACATCATCCACATACACTTTAATCTCTTTGTGAATCATGTCATGAAATAGGGCCTTCATGGCTCTCATGTATATGGCACTTGCATTTTTAAGACCAAATGACATCACCCGATAATGATAAATGCCCCAAGGTGTAATGAATGCTATTTTCTCTGCGTCTTTTTTGTCTATTAAGATCTGGTGGTACCCAGCAAAACAATCCATGTATGACTACACCTCGTGCTTTGCGTAGTTATCAATAAGGATATGGATATCAGGCAATGGAAAGTTATCCTTGGGACTAGCCTTGTTCATGTCTCGATAATCAATGCAGATCCTGATCTTCCCATCTTTCTTGGGCACTGGT
Organism: Jaltomata sinuosa; assembly: GCA_003996215.1. NCBI lineage: Eukaryota > Viridiplantae > Streptophyta > Magnoliopsida > Solanales > Solanaceae > Jaltomata > Jaltomata sinuosa. The sequence continues at coordinate 101,422 of QJPP01002032.1, read as the reverse complement.
ACAATGTTAGCCAACCAAGTTCGGTACTTTGTGACTTCTACCACCCAGCTTATATCTGTTTGGTAACGTCCTCCTTGATTCTCAGACTTAGATTTAGCTTGAACTTTTGAGTTTTCTTCTTGACCGGACTGGATTGATAGGTATCTTGTGAGAGACGATATGTGTGCTTAACCCTGGCATGTGACTGTAGGCCTAAGCAAATATGTCAATGTATTATCAAAGCAATCTGATGAGTTCCCTTTACTGCGCTTTTGTCAAATGGACGCTGATTCTGGTTTCTTTGACCTCTTGGCCATCCCCTAGATTGACCATCTTGATTTCCTCTAGGTTGGGCCTTTCTCGGTTTTTAAATACTTTAGTTCTTCTATCAACTATTTGGGAACTATAGTTTCTTCATCGTATTCTTTAAAATCATCATCGTTTAGCTCGATTTGTTCGTTAAGCTCTTGACATGACATGACATTGGCAGGTTTTAACTTATTATCACTGAAACCAAAACAAAATGAGTTAGACAATAACAAGTAAACCTAAATAAACATGAACGGCAAAAATTTTTAAAATAAGGAGGCTTTCATTGAAATCCTGAAAATATTTACAAACTATGGCTACAACCCACATAAATGCAGGTTCATGCCTTTTGGAAAGCACTAAAATGGTATAAGGAATATTAAAAACATAAAGGGTGGGTCACGGTGCTTCATCCAGACCATCACCATTTTTTTAGGAAATAGAGTCTTTGTCTACCCAGACGGATGGAGAGTCATAAGAGGAGTTACGGCCCAGTTTTCTGCAACTCTTTGCCAGGTCTGGCATCCCTAATCATGGATACTTCAGGGATTTCTTTTGTTATAGCATCACATTTCTCAAACAGCACTCCTATTTCATCCTCTAGCCCATCGCTTGGAGGACCAATACGCACTGGGAATGACTTATATAGATGAGGTAGCGGTTTTGGCAATCCTGATTACTTCTTCTCCTCAAATATTTCCTTGTCTTCTCGGATCGCATACCCTAATCCATGCTTGGTCAGCTGTCCGAGGATGCTTATTGGTTCAGTCATGCCATCAGAATTCTTGCTTAATCCAAAACCTAGTTCATATCTTCTCCTCAATATCATAGTTGCGAGCATTTTATAGATAGGTGGCATTGGAACTTGAGGAGCGAGATCCTCTCCGGTGGAATTGACAATCTCTATAGTGTAGAAGTCACTTCCCCTCGGGACTTCTTTGGTCATGGGGACACAACCATTAGGGCAGATTAGGTGACTCCCCTCACCATGAATCACCACCTCATGCCCTTCCCAAATGAACTTCACCATCTGATGCAAACTTGACGGCATGGCTCCAGCTCCGTGGATATGGGTCTCCCCAAAAGCAAGTTATAGTTGGTGGTAATGTCCATGACTTAGGATTCTATATGGAACTCAGCGAGTCCCATTTAGATGTACATGCTGACTTCTTTAATAGTGTACCTTTGACCTACGTCAAAGGCTCTTACATTGACCCTGCTCTAGCAAATCTTCCCCAGGTCATAATCCAATTGGGTAAGTATGGAGAAAGGACAGATGTTCAGCCCCGACCCATCATCAATCAACACCCTATTCACAATTTTCTCCTCACTCTTTATAGTGATATGTAAGGCTTTGTTGTGTGTCATGCCTTCAAAAGGCAACTCATCATCACTAAAGCAAATGTGGTGGTCTCCTAAGACTCGGCTTACCATGTCGGTCAAATTTTTAGCGCTCGTACCTGTCGGCACATAGTCTTCGCTTAGGACTCTGATGAAGGCTTGCCTATGGTATTAGGAACTCATTAGTAATGTCCAAATGAAGATTTGGGTGGGGGTCCTCTCCAGATGCTTCACGATTGAATACTCTTTCGATTGCATTCTCCTCCAAAATTCTTCTGCTTCACCTTCAGTGATTAGTCTCTTCTGTTAATCCTTCTTGTAAGTATCATTAACTAGATCATCAGGGATATAACATCTTCCCGACTTTGTCATACCATGGGCTGCAGCGGCCTCGACTATGAATATTTCCTCCGCAGGTACCAGAGCAAAAGCTTGCTGAGGTGGTACTAGAACAATGAATTGCGGCTTCTCAGCAATGCTCAAGGCAACTATAGCTTTCTCCAACTCTTCTGGCTTTCCGAGACTGGCTGGCACATGGACTTGCTCACAACCCAGTATTCGTCCACCTCGATCATATTCACAGTGGCTCTCCCGTGATTTGGGAGCGGGTTGTTATTAATAGTTGGTGGCATTGTCTGCAGTGTGACAACCTTTTGATCGATCAAGTCCTGAATCCTGTGCCTCGGGTTAATGCAGTTTTCGGTACTATTTACAGCACCCCTAGAATGGTAAGCATAATGCCGATCAGCTTTAAAGAAGCACAGATCGGTGTTGCATGGTTTGGGTTGAATGGGCTGGATAAATCCGGCAGCCTTCAATCTCTCATATAGCTGAGTTTTGGTTTCAGCCAATTGTGTAAAAGTTTGAGGAACTTTCTTTTCTAAATTTGGACGAGGGAGATTAACATTGGTCAGAGGGGAACTTAGCGATTGTTCTGGTTCTCGGGAGCCTTCTGATACACTTGGAAGTTTTGGGGAGGAGCTTGTTAAGTGGGCTGAACATTTGGTGGTGGAGGTTGGTAAATGGGTTGCAAGTTTGATTGTGGAGCTTGGTAAATGGGCTGAGTGTAGAAAACAGGTTGAGGATTTTGTGGAGCTGGGGGAGGGGTTGTTGGAACTAGTGATTTTTTATAATTGGCTCCAAAGGGTTTTCGCGATTTCGGGCTAGGACTGGAGGATACTGAAGACACCACTTCTCTTTTTTTTTTGGGAAGTCCTGCCGGTTCTGATGATGTTGTGGCCTTGGTAATCTTGCCACTCTGAAGGCCTTCTTCAACAATTTCACCAATCTTAACTAGGTCGACGAACTTTGCTTTAACTGTTGATATCATTTTGTCGTAGAACTCCGATTCTTGAGAGCGCATAAACACCACGCTAATCTCCTCTTCGGTCCTGGGAGGCCAGAATCTCACCTCCTCCTTTCTCCATCGATAGGCATAATCTTGGAAGTCCTTATTTGATTTCTACCTGATGCGACACAGAGAGTATAGATCCGGAACAACTTCCATATTATACGCGAATCTAATAGCAAAGTCTCTGGCCAAATCCCTCCATCTAGACCACTTCTTCAGTTCTTGAGCGGTGAACCACTCCAAAGCTTCCCTGCTCAAACTCTGGCTGAACAGTCTCATCAACAAGGCATCGTTCTTTCTTGCACTGACCATTTGGTCGCAATAGCTTCACAAATGAGCCTCAGGGTTCCCAACACCGTTGAAGGTATCGAATTTTAAAGTCTTGAGTCTGTCTGGCAGATCCAACTCTGGATGAATGCAAAAATCATCGTAGTCATAGCCCTTCTCATAAGATGAACCTCATAATTCCCTGATTTTGGCTATTTCCTCTTTCACCTGTGCCATGTCATGTTCATGACTCTTTTCCACGGACCTCAACTCTTTCTCCTTTTTCTCATAGTGGTTAAACTTGGGGCTTTCTAGTAGAGCGGTATATGGTTCTACCATAGCATGGACAGTAGTAGGTGGCATATTCTTGATAGGTGGGGGCTGGATATGTGGAATAGCATTTGGGTATGTGGGGGTATAGTTGTGTGGGTTAGTGACATTGGGATGGTTATTCTGGGAATTGTAGGTGTTTGGTAGTGTATTTTGGTAATTTAGGAGAAGTTTTGTGGATTGTAGGGGTTATTATTTTTGTTAGGAGGCTGGATAGAGGGAATATGAGTTTGGTACAAGGACCTGATATGGGCAGGGTTATTGGAGGTAGGTTCATTGGAAGGCTTGGGAATGGAGGAGGAAGGGATATCTCTTGGCTAGTTTTCAATCAATGGAGAATTGAGCAGAGGAATCTGGAGAAGAGGCTGAGAGTTGCCCAGAGTTGGGGTATTAGCGGCAATAGCTAGGATCGCCATATCTTTGGCTTTCTGCACCTTTTCTTCAATCTTTTCTAACTTCTTTGCCAGTTCTGCAATCATCTCACTTTGTTCAGCAATAACATTATCTCTCACAGCCAAAGCATTTTCTTCCTCACTATTAGTCATTTTTCCCTTAGAGAAGCGATGACTAGAAGAAGAATCTATGTGTGCCTTTGAATGGGTGAAGTAAGGAAGTTCGGCTAGTTTTGTCAACACAAATCAATTTTCTATTACCTGTTGAAGTAAAAATAACTCAAAGGCCGATATGTTAGATTCCGTTAGCGATAAACAATACAAGATATCTGACTGGGAATTAACATATAAGAATTGCTTTAAACACATAGAGTTGTTTTTCATCAAGGCAAATTGATCCACGTGTATTTATTGACTTGAGGGTTTGATGGACAGGAATTTGCCCATCGATTTTAGGTAAGTAGATTCTATCAGAAAAGTTGACTTGTCGAGTCTTCATCTTCTGATACTTGTCTTGTAGCACTTGATGTGTCTTCTGAATCCTTTGGCATCTCATTCAAAGTGGGGAAATGAAAATTTCCTAAGGATAGGGGTCGGACCTTGAAAGGCTGCCTATGTATCTCATGCAGGAGAATTCAGGCCCTACGTAGTTCGAATGGATAAAGGGTAAGTTTTTATTTCATCCACTATCTTTTGATTACAAGGGGAAAGTAAAAAAATGACAGAAAGGAAATAACTACAATAGCTTTGCTACTTTTAAAGCTTCTTTGGATAGTGGTGGGTTTTGATCTTCTTGACCTTTGGTCTTCAAGGGTGATCTGGTGTGAACTGGAGGTTGATCTTCCCAATCCGAATTAGATGCTCCAGGTCAAAGAGGAAGGCACGACACTTCTCGATGTCGTGACCTTTTATTCCATTATGATAGAGACAGATGTCATCGTCCTTTTTCCACTTGGCGGACCCTCTTTTCTCCTTTCTCTCTGCAGGGTGGAGGATCTTAGCTTGAACTAGCTTGAAGTAAATATCCTCATAGTTATCCTTGAAGATAAGGAAGTCCAAGCGATGAATAAGGACATCTTCAGTAATGGGCATTCCAGGTTTGACTCGGTCACATGCTAGCATAGCGTAGGACCCAAACAGGTGAGCAATTTGTCTACTATTGATCATTTTGTAGACCTTAGTTCTCAAAACCCCACATTCATTAGTGGTGTTCCCCTTCTGGAAAGGATGGTAAGTACATTTTTTGTGTTCGTCTTTAGAATCGCACTGGGGTCCCTGGGTCTCATCCGGGTGCAAAGTCCCCATGGCTTGCAAGATCTGGTAAATGGTAGAGATTTCCACAAACTCAGGGTTCATTAGAAAGTTCCTAGAGTGAGCATTCAGGACAATCTTCTCGTCACCCTACCTGAACCTAGACGACCGAAAAACTGCATCCTTAGTCTCGGACCAATTCTTCATTTCTTCTATGAGTTCTTCCAGAGTCATAGGGAATTCCACTGGCTCAAGAACCTCTTCTTTGGGTTCATCAAACACTTTCTCTTTCCCTTTCTCTAGTTTTCCAATCATTTCTGTAGCAGCCTCAAACTCCAAAATCAGTTGCTTGATCTCTCGGACAAAGTCTATCTTCGGCATTGCCTTTGGCTTTCCCAGCATCTGATCTAGCACAATGATTCTGGATTCAACCCTAGCAGTTTGTTCTTCGACTTCCCTTGTTTTGGCTAAAGCTACCTCAGTTAGTCGGTCAATCTCCCTACTTTTTCTCTAAACTTCTTCGATTTCTTTCACAATTTTGACTTGTGCCAATATCTCATTGACTTTAGCCATTTGTTCTTCTGTGATGTCTATCTCTTTGTCCAGTTTGACAGATTTGGCCAATGCTATTTCGGTGAGTTATTCCACCTTCTTGGTCCGTTTCTCGACCTCGGCCATTTTCCTGTTGATATCTTCCATTTTCCTGATCCTGACTTCTTCAACATCCTTAGCTAGTCAACTTCCTGTTAGATAGGAAAGAATCTTTTTAGGTATAGTTGAGTGAGGTTCAGATTTTTTGGAGAAACTGAGGGACTCAAGGAGTAATTTTGGTCGGACTTCGTATAGTGGCTTTATATTTTGCCTACGGTGTTCTAAAAAAATTGACATGGAGTGGACCAATTTTCCCTTGATTTGCGTAACACACATAGCACATAATACAGTTCATATCACAATAATATCACAATAAATATTACATCCTAACTAGGTGACCTTTTTATGCTAAAGGTAGGCCTAGCGGGTTTGAAAGACGTATGTGTCGTATTTAAACTGTTCTATTGCCCCCAAAATAGCATATATATATGGAAAAACCTCCCTTTAAAGGGATACAAAAGCCGGCCAAAAAGGGGTACATTTTAAGGAAAGGGATAAATGCATAAAAGTCATGCCCACGCATTTAGGTAAAGCACAAACATACATAGAAACAAACTCACGCAGGAGTATTTTTAGGAAATATATAAAATCAAACCCATGCAGGGGTAAAGATACTAAAAATATGATGTCGAGGGTCCTTCTTCAGTTCTGCTCCTCTTGGAGGCTCCAACGATGTACCTAAGCTCGAATTGGCTTAACCAAAAGTCACTTTGAAGTTTTACTGCTTGTTCGTGTATCAGTAATGCCCCGGCCTCCAAGACTTTCTTGGTTATTTTTGATTCAAGTTGAGCTATACCTATTCTCATATCTCCAAGTTCTTAAGTCAACCCTACTTGGTGCGGTGGTCCTCTTCTTATTTTCTAAGAAATTCCCACTCTTTTCTAGCCATTTCTTCTTGGAGATTTATCAATTGTAGACAGACATTGTTTCTAGAGTCAACTCATGGTTTTGATATAGCTACTTCTTCAATGTCTGCTTTCACTCACTCTTTGTAGCCATCCACATATCCAGGGTCAAACCTATCTTCGACTAATATTTGCGGACCCATTTTCATGATTGTCTTCCAGTTATGGCGGATTGCCCTAGCCTTTGGAACTTTGTAATCTTCATCGTAGTCGATGATGTAGCAATCCATATGAATGGTTTCTGTCTTGATTTGGACTCTTTCGAATTTTCTAAGAACTCTTTGAGGAACATAGGGTCGGATTCCTCGAATACCCGGGAGAGGAAGGAAAGCTAACTCATGACATCTCATGACTACCTCTGTTGAGTGAAAATTGTCAAACATCATTTGGAATTATCTTCTCCTAGTTCATAAAAATCTTGAGCCCACCCTATCTTGGTCCTAGTTCTTATGCCTCTGTGATGGAGTGCGCCTGTCAGCATTTCTAAGTTGTCGAGCCCATCTGGTTTGGGGATTGACTAGTCCCCATCGACTCTGACCAAATGTTTAAGAATCCAGTACTGCAAAAGTAGGTTGCACCCTTGGAAATAGCGATGCCCATTTTTGCATCTTCCCAGAGCCCTATAGATGTCGGATAAAATAACCGGGACTAACGGAAAGTAGCTAATGGTTCCTCCGTCAGATAGGCCATAAAACATGGTATGGGCCACCATTACTACTCGGGTAATGATGAAGAGATTTTCGTTCAATGGGAAGACCATGATGCCCAAAAGTGCTATAGCAAATGCCAAAGCTTGGGTCTTGTCTCACTCTAAAAATGTGTAGAATTCATTTTGATATTGAGTGAATCCCCTTGTAGTCCCAAAGCGATTATAGAGCAACTGAAAAGAGATACTTGGCCCTGTTATCCACGGGCATTGGTGTTCACATATATAAAGATACTTGATAATTTGGGTCGGGGTAGGCTTGTCTGGTATCATGATGCCTTATTGAGGTCTTAACTTTCTTTCTTTGGCTGTTTCCGCGATTTCTATGCAATCCCTGAGTTCCTCCATTGTTGGAGTCATTTCCTTTGTTCATAAATAGAACACTATTTTCTCGCTATCCTAATATCCGGTCAAGACTTCAATTAGTTCTTCCATGCTTCTATTTGCATCAAGGTTGGCAAATGACCCATGTATTGGCGGATTACCTTTTGGTGGTTTGGACCCAATTTTTCCCACCACATTTGGAGAAGTAGGGGAGCCTTTTTCACCAAATCAAACTTGATGAATCTCGACATCCTACAAAACAGAATGACCGATTAGACCCCACCCCAGGACAATAGTACGGTTACAACACATACGTATTTCACATAGCACGTAGTTGGATGCTATGTCATTGAGTCAAAAACCCATTGACATGTTTGGGTGGTCCACTAATTGACTTAATATCCCTCAAATATTAAGAGGTCCTAGGCTAATGCCTATTTTGAGATTTGGTTTCGCTCTAACCTGGGTTTACTAGAATAGGTTTATTTGAAATTGACCAGGAACTCGAGCGGACAACCACGGGCTAAAACAACAAGTTATCGTTAATCGACCGTGATTCAACTACTTCACTCGTCTATTTGAGAATTTTTGTTTTTTTGAAAAATGACTGCAAATACTTGCATAATTACCTTTTTACCCCTAATGCAATCTAATGCTTTTGCCAAGAGAGGTGAAAGATACCATGAATAGTTAGTAATTATGGAAAGTAACCAAGTAAGGAAAGCAATAAAGTTACTAATTATTACAATCTGAATAGTTAGTCAAATAAGTTAGTAGCAACAATAAGGTTAGAACCTAGTTGAATATTCTTCAGCGGAGTCGCCATTTCTATTTTTGGAGAAATGGTTTTTCGAGGATTTTGCTAGGGATTTTTGAATCCTTTGTGAGAATAAGGTTGTGAGCTGGAAAATTGTACCATTTTAGCACAAACTTTGGGCAGGATTTCACCACAAGGACGAAGGGAGATGCAGATGAGGACATGTAGTTGCCTCTAGTACCTCCTTGGTATGATTTTTGTGCTAGGCACGCTGATGGAGTACGGAGGGATGAGGGAGAAAGGAGGAAATGAGGTGTGGTGCTAAGGTTTGTGAGGGTTTTGTCATTGAGAAGAAGAGAGACGAAGGGGTCGTTTGGTTGTGAAAGTGTAAAATGAGAAAAATGACAAAGGGGGAAAGAGTATAAAGGCGTGTAGAGGTGGGTCGGTTCATGAGCGGGTCAAGGGTTATTTTGGAGTGGGCTAGGCGAGTTTATGTGTTTGTTGGCCCAAATTGGCTGAAACAAAGGAGCTGAGGGCTATTGAAGATATGGCCACATTTTTAAAAATGTGGTTACTTTAAGTTTAGGAGATAGCCAAATTGAGAGGGATTTAGGGAAATTCGACCAAAACTTAAATAATTTTAAAGAATTAGATTAGAATTGGAATAAAGATGAATTGCTTACAATCAATCATCTGAGCTTCTTTAAACTTAAAACCATTTGAAATAATTATTATGTTTAAAGAATAACTACCTCGTTTTAAAAATTATGAAATTAATTATTCAATTAATCTCTAATTTTGATTAATTTGGAAGAAAATCAAGCATTTTCAATTTAAAAGGATTTTCTTTGAGTTTAAATTTTAAAATAGTTTCTTGGGTAAAATTATATAAATTCTACATAATTAAATATGAAAAATATAAACTCTTACTCAAAACTACTATGAAGCTGATTTTTAGAAAATATTTTATCCTTTTTACAAAATAATTATTTCAAAAATTGTTTAAAATTTAAAACAGGCTCAAGATTAATTTGTAATATGGAGGGTAAAAATTGAGTGTCAACAACGATCAGACCGATAGAGGAGCAGGTTCGTATTCGCAGGGAAGTGTTGTAAAGGGGACTCCTTACCCTACTTGCAATAAATGTGGTAGAAGTCATCTTGGTGAGTGTTTAGCTGGTTCAGATAGATGCTTTGGGTGTGGTCAGGTTGGACACATGACTAAGGATTATCCTTCAGCTCAGAAGGGATAAGGAGGTAGCAAGACTCAGTCTGCCCCAGCAGCCCCAGGAGGTCGACCAGCCCAGCAGGGCACTGCTTCTAGTTCTGGTGGTCAGCGCCAAAAATGCCTTTATGCCATGTCCTCTCGCCAGGACCATGAGAGTTCACCGAATGTTGTTACTGGTATGTTGAAAGTCTTCTCTCTCGATGTGTATGCTTTATTGGACCCCGGTGCCTCCTTATCTTTTGTGACCCCTTATGTTGCTTGCAAGTTCGAGATTAGTCCTGATCAGCTCTTAGAACCCTTTTGTGTTTCTACCCCTGTTAGTGAGTCAATCCTAGCCAAAAGAATCTACTAAAATTGCCCTATCTCGGTCCTTCATAGAGTCACTTCAGCAGATTTAGTAGAGTTGGAGATGACTAATTTTGATGTTATTCTTGGTATGGATTGGTTGTATGCATGTTATGCCTCGGTTGATTGTCGTACTCGAGTCATCAGTTTCAACTTTTCAAATGAACTTGTCTTAGAGTGGCAAGGTAGTCCTCCATCCTCGAAGGATTGTTTCATATCTTATCTTAAGGCTAGGAAGATAATTTCTAAGGGTTATGATTATCATATAGTTCGGGTTGTGGACACGGAGTCCAAAACCCCGTCTCTCCAGTCAGTTCCTGTTGTGAATGAATTTCTTGAATTGTTCCCCAAAGATTTACTCGGAGTCTCTCTCGAGCGGGTGATCGACTTTGGAATAGATTTTCTTTCATATATGCATCCTATCTCTATTCTTCCTTATAGAATAGCTCCCGCGAAGCTTAAGGAATTGAAGGATCAGTTGAAAAACCTCCTTGATAAGGGTTTTATTTGACCCAGCATCTCTCCATGGAGTGCTCCAGTCTTATTCGTGCAAAAGAAAGATGGTTCTCTCAGAATGTGTATCGACTACCATCAATTGAACAAGGTCACAATCAAGAATAAGTATCTCATTCCTAGGATTGATGAGTTGTTCGATCAGCTTCAGGGTGCCAGTTACTTCTCCAAGATCAACCTTAAATCCAGTTATCATCAACTCAGAGTTAGAGAGTGTGACATCCTGAAGACATCCTTCAAAACTCGGTATGGTCATTATGAATTTTTGGTTATGTCTTTTGGTCTAACGAATGCTCCTGCAGCTTTTATGGATTTGATGAACCGTGTGTTCAAATAGTATTTGGATATGTTTGTGATTGTTTTCATTGATGATATTCTTATCTATTCTCAGAGTAAGGAGGAGTATGTGGACCATTTGAGAGTTATGTTTCAAACTCTCAAGGATCGACAGTTATTTGCTAAGTTTAGCAAGTGTGAGTTTTGGATACAATCTGTTGCTTTTCTTGGTCATATTGTGACTAGAGATGGTATTCGAGTTGATTCTCAAAAGATTGAGACAGTAAATAACTGTCCTTGACCCACTTCCCCATCTGATATTAGGAGCTTTTTGGGTTTGGCTGGTTACTACAGGAGATTTGTGGAGGAGTTTTCTTCCATTGCTGCCCCATTGACTCGGTTGACTCAGAAGAAGGTTAAATTTCATTGGTATGATCTATGTGAGAAGAACTTTCAGGAATTGAAGACTAGATTAACCACAACCCCAGTGTTGGCTCTACCCGAGGTCCTAGATGACTTTGTTGTGTATTGTGATGCTTCTAGGATTGGTTTGGGTTATGCGTTGATGCAACGTGGTAATTTGATTGCTTATGCTTCGAGACAGCTTAAGATTCATGAGAAGAACTACCCTACTCATGATCTTGAGTTAGCGACCGTGGATTTTGCTTTGAAAATTTGGATACACTACATGTATGGTGTTCATGTGGATTATTCACCGATCATAAGAGTCTTCAGTATGTGTTCACTCAAAAGGAATTGAATCTTCGTCAAAGGAGATGGCTTGAGCTTCTTAAGATTATGATATGAGTGTGCTTTACCATCCGAGTAAGGCTAATGTCGTGGCGGATGCGCTTAGTAAGTTGTCCATGGGTAGTGTGTCTTCGGTTGAGGACGGAAAGAAGGAATTGGCCAAGGATGTTGATCGACTTGCTCGACTAGGACTTCACCTTATGGATTCGACAGAAGGTGGTATTATTATTCAGAATGGTTCTGAATCATCTTTGGTAGCTAAAGTGAAAGAAAATCAAGACAGTGATCCTATTTTGCACCAGTTGAAGGGTGCAGTTCATCAGCAAAGAGTAGAGGTTTTCTCCCAAGGGGTAGATGGTGTGCTTTGATATCAGGGTCGATTGTGTATCCCTAACATAGATGGGTTGAGACAGCAGATTTTGATAGAGTCTCATAGCTAGAAATATTCTATTCACCCCGGTGCCACCAAGATGTATCGTGACCTATGGGAAGTCTATTGGTGGAATGGCATGAAGAGGGACATAGCAAGTTTTATGGCTAAGTGTCCCAACTGTCAACAAGTGAAGGTAGAGCATCAGCTACCGGGTGGTATGACTCAGGATATTGATATTCCTACTTGGAAGTGGTAAGCGATCAATATGGACTTCATTTTTTCCTCGTACTCGTAGGCAACGTGATTCTATTTGGGTGATTGTCGACAGGATGACTAAGTCATCCCACTTCTTGGTTGTTAAGACTGCAGATTCAGCGGAAGATTATGCCAGACTCTACATTCGGGAGATAGTTAGATTGTATGGTGTTCCATTTTCTATCATTTCAGATAGGGATACTCAATTTACATCCCAGTTTTGGAAGTCATTTCAGAAGGGCCTTGGTACTCAGGTTAAGCTTAGCACAGCTTTTCACCCACAGACGGATGGCCAGGAAGAACATACTATTTAGACTTTGGAGGATATGTTAAGAGCTTGTGTGGTTGATTTCAAAGGTAATTGGGATAATCACTTACCTCTTATCGAATTTTCCTACAACAACAGCTTCTATTCTAGCATCCAGATGGCTCCTTATGAGGCACTTTATGAGCGAAGGTGTAGATCTCCTATTGGTTGGTTTGAGGTAGGTGAGGCAGCTTTTATTGGTCCAGATTAAATTCATAAGACTATGGAAAAGGTTCAGATCATTAGGGAGAGGTTGAAGACCGCTCAGAGTCAACAAGAAATCATATGCAGATGTGAGGAGAAGAGAGTTGGAGTTTGAGGTTGATGATTGGGTATTTCTGAAGGTGTCACCCATGAAGGGTGTGATGAGATTTGGTAAGAAATGAAAACTTAGTCCCCTTTATGTAGGACCTTATCGGATTCTGAGGAGAGTTGGTAGGGTTGCTTATGAGTTGGATTTGCCAATAGATTTAGAAGCGGTTCATTCGATTTTCTATGTTTCTTTGTTGAAAAAATGTGCTGGTGACCCGACCTTGATTGTTACTTTGGAGAATGTGAGTGTGAAGGATAACCTTACTTATGAGGAAGTTGCCGTGGAGATTTTTGATCGTTAGATTCATAGGTTGAGAAACAAAGAAGTCGAGAAATCAGCTAGTTGAGGGAGCTACTTGGGAAGCAGAAGTAGCCATAAAAGCCAAGTACCCTCATCTCTTTCCTTCTGATCCAGTTTCAGTGTAAGGTAATAGTTTCCTCCTTAGTTTGTCTCTCCAATTCTAGTCCATTAGTTTCTCTCATGATCCTAGCATGCATTCATGCTTTCCGAAGTTAGTTCAATCATGTTTTAAGTTGAAAAGATCGATTTTCATGTTTATCCTTGAGTTTTCATGTTTTGTTGGTTGGTTGAGCTATTTTCTCTCCAGTTTTCCTTAATTAGCCTTTATTCGAGGACGAATGATCCCTAGGGGGAGATATTGTAACACCTCAGAACTTAATCCAACTTTTAAACTTAGAATCCCTGAAAAATCTGATCTTTCTAGGAACTACGAGTCTAAACCACAGGCCGTGGTTTGAACCATGAGTCGTGGAATGAACTCGTGGTTAAGGTTCTTCAGGATCAGCCTCTGGTCTGAGAACCACGAGTGGGTTCTACGGATCGTAATTTATTCTACGCAGCGTCCTTTCCACTCGTGGAATCGAACCTAAGGGCTGACTATTTCCCCAGAAACCACAAATGAATCTACGGTCCGTCATTTATTCTACAGACTGTCCTGTTCAAGGGCGTACCCACGTATGTTCAAGCGGGTTCAGTTGAACCCACTTCGTCAAAAAATTACACTATATAAATAGAATAAATAAGTTTTTAGACAGTGAAATGCTAATAAATCAATAACTTGAACCCTCTTGACATATCTTCATTCTCTGCTCCAGTGGTCAAGTGGGTTCATTTACTCATCTTGGTCATGAGTTCCAATCCCACTCGCTTCTTTTTACTTTATTTTCTTTAAGTTGCAAGATGTGCAATGATTGGCCAAAGTTAAACTCTTCCAATTTAGGTGTTAAAATATACTAACGCTAGTGTGCTACTGTGCTTTTGATCCCAATATGCCTTCTAAATTTATTACATCCCCCTTTTTTTTAATCTTAAACAATTTATTACTTTCACATCTTCTAAAGTTTATCATACATCAACAAATTAGGCCTCTCAAAAGTAAATTTTGATTTCTCTTCTATAAAATGCTAAAACATGCAAGTATACTTGTATAAATTCCTTATAATTTATAGTTTAACTTATAAATTCCCTTGGCAATTGTTTTATAAGTTTTTAATTTATATTATGTTAAAAATTGTTATTTGTTTTATATTAAAAATTTTAAACTAGTTTACTTGTGTAACTCTTTTTTATTGTCTTATATTTGCAAATAATATTATTTAGGAGTACTTCTCAACAAGAAAAGAATCTAGATTTTATTAAATTTCATAGAGCTAATAAAAATTTAAATTGGTTAAATTGATTTTTTTTTTCAATTTAAATAATTTAATTGTTTAAAAATTACAAGTAGATAATTTGTTTTCTTTTCTTCTTTTTTTTTAAAAAATGTTTCCAACTTTTTAAAATTATAAAGTGTTGACTTTAAATGAGTTTATCTGTGATCGTAACAAAAAAAATAAAAAGAAGATGCCAAGTGTTGCTTGTCGTTCCGAATACTACTTATACTATTGGTTATAGTTGTTTTAGGTTGAACCCACTTAAGTAAAATTCTGGGTCCGCCACTGGTTCTGTTGACTCGTAGAACTTGATTTGCGGCTGAACACTTTGGCCAGGAACCACAAGAGGCAACCACGGATCGTGATTCAGTCTACGGTCTGTAGACCTAATTCGTGAAACCTGAAGCCGAGTTTTAAATTCAGTTTTTCCAAATTAAATCCCAGAGATATTTTTATAATTACCCACTCTTTTTAACTCTTAAGTGAGGTCGTTTTGGCCATTTTTAGTAGGGTTTCTACTCCTATTAGCCTAAGTCTTTCATTATTCCTCATTCGTCTATCAAAAAAGGAAAATAACTCCTTCAAGCTCAAAATCTCAAGCTCCAAGTTCAAGCCTCTATTTCTTTTCATCTTAGATCAAGCAAGCTTCAATAAGGTATGTGGGTATTCAATGAGGGATTCCTTTCACCCTTATGCCTAAAACCCCATGTTTTACTTTGATTTATGAATTTATGAAAATAGGGTTCTTACACAAATTAGGAAAAAGTTATGGGTTCAATTTTTAAGCATCAATTCATGGTTTCTCATTACTTATCTATGATTTATTTGAGGTTCCTTAATTGATTTCAAAAGTCCATGCATTAAAGATGATTTCTAGCATGATTCAATTAATTTGCATGCTTTTAAGTGAAAATTGGCATGTTTAGATAACATGACCTTATGTATTATGAAATTGCATGCCTAATTCTCCAAGCTATGAATTTAGAAAGAAAAGTATGTTTTGAATTATGGCTATGCTAAGTTTTAAGATTTATGATATGTGAACTGCATGACATTAGATATGTCCTTATGCTTTTCAAAAAGATTTGACATTAGATATGTCACAAGTATAAATTGAGATATATGTATATTTTGGGAGTAGTTTTTAGCACCGAACGACGTAGATTCTAGATATAACCAAAATTCAAAACTACGTTGCCACCGTAGGTTGCCCTCTTTAGCTTATGACATGATCCTGATAGATATGGTTCTAACCTTGGCCGGTTAGGATAATCTTTTTTGGTGTGGGCATATGACACTAGACTCCATGCAGCTTATCATAGTTTATGTCGGTTAATAGAAACTCCTGTATGAATGTTTTAAGTCTCATGCTTTTCTATTTCTCAGTTTATGTTCAAATTATGATGTTTCTTATGATTTCTCTTATGATGCATAAAACCAGTTTTAAGTATGTTTTTACCATATTCATGCATATCTCACATATTCAGTATATCATATAGTACTGACGCATATTTTGCGCTGCATCCTATTATGATGCAGATTCAGGATCTCTTCATCGGGCTCGTGGCTAGACGACGCCGGATATCTAGATTCTATTGGTGAGTCCTCATCCTTCGAGGACTAGTATCAGTCTAGTTATTTTATCTATCTTTCTTTCAGATTTTCGAGTTAGTTGGGGCCTTGCCCCATCAACTCTTGTGACAGTTTAGAGGCTTCAGACATAGCTAGACTTGTATTTCGTACTTTGGATTTGGTGTTTCTTAGACCCTGTTCCTATTTAGTTATGGTTGCTTATCTTCATTCAGTATGCTTCTGCTATGTTTCTTGTATTTATCTGAGTATGCTATGACCAAGGGTTAACTTGGGGCACTTATGGTCTCGGATCTCGTGTTACGCCTAGGGGGTAGCCTCGGGGCGTGACAATAAAGGTGGCACTAGTATGTTTAAATTTTTCCATAAGATTTAGTTGTCGGAATAGTTGATACTTTGTTGGATCTTCACTTTTCTTTTCTTTTTTCTCTTTTTTTTTAATTCTTAACTAGTATTTATTTTTATTTATTGACATATAATTTTTAGTTAATCGTATTTATCATGTCATCAGCTTAGTGGGGTGAGGTTTTTATTTTATCCAATAAAAAATGACATGTAATAAGTAATTTTTTTTAAAATAAAATATAGAAGGACAGTTAGTTTCAAGGGTATAACTGAGCCAAAAAGGTGAATGAATGGTATTTTTAGACCTTTTCCTATAGTTCAGAGGTATTTTTGGCTCTTTTTCATTTTTAATATGTGGTCTGTTAACTTCAAGGGTATTTTAGAGCCCAAAGGTGAATGTCAGAGGTATAATAGAGCTAATAGGTGGATGAAGGATATTTTAATACCATTTTCAATAGATGAGGAGTAATTTAGGCCATTTTCCATTGAATCTAGGTATCCTGGATGGCCGAGAAAAATATAGTACTATTTTGGGACAAGTAATTTGATCTATCACATAGATATACCATAGTGAATCAACAACATAATGTATTTGAAGTTAAGCACATGAGACAATATCATCGCTATGATCCTTTTATCATTACAAAATGTCAACCATAGTGTATTATGCTCCATATCGGTTGCATAAAGATAAGGCTAATTGGTGGATGGTTATAAAGACTAAGCCTGTGGCTAGAATTGAGATTGACAATGTGTTAGATGTGGCGTACCAAATTAATGTGGCAGTTGTTCATCAAACAATGAATGCTGAGTTGAAAAATAGTCTAAAACATCCTTAACACATATTAAAAAAAGCTTTTGATGACGAGATAACTGTCATCACAAATATTGAGGAAAAAGATAAGAAAAAAAAATCAATCGAGGAGGAAGAATGGGATGATGATTATGAAATAACTGATGAGGAAGAATGAAAAAAATGATGAAAACGAAACAAGTGAGGAGGAATAATAGGAGAATATAGACTAGCATGTTAGTTTATTTTCTTAAAATAATTATATTTAATACTTATGAATTTCTTTATATATATTAATGTAAACTTGTATGTAAATTTCATCAGGTGGTTTTGACTGAGGTCATAGTAGTAAGAGTAGTAAATTGAGTAGGAATAAGAAGAAATCGGCTAGAAAATCTATAGATGTTACCGATGCTTCAGGTACACCAATGTTTGAAAAAGTCTAACCATTGAAATTCAATTTCTTAAATTTGGTATCCGATGGGGTATTGTCTTAAGAACTTCGATCACTTTGTGGATTGGATATGACTATCAAATAATTTAATAACGTAGTCTTCTTGTTGGATCAATTTCAGAAAATCTTCTAACGACAAAAGTTGACATTCTAATTAATTAAACAAAATATTTGAAACCTCAATCAACTTACCTTTGGCGTACCTCCTATTTCTCTGCTATTATTCATGCTACATATCTTTCACCAATTTCATTGTCAGATACATTTAGTTGATTCCCTAACTCAAAGAAAGTCTTCTCCGTCAAATCAATTTACCATCTCTTTTTCATAATTTTTTTTTAATATAGCCCACGTACCATACCTCAATCACCTCATGGCATGGCTTTGGCAAATATACACTTTATAAAATTAAAAAAATTCTCTGGTTATCAAAGACTACCCACAACTTCCTTCTTGTTCTCCTTTTACATTCTCCCTTTCTCATCGTGCTATTGTACGTTGTCTTTTACAAACAAAAATAATATATCACCTTTTTTTTAATGTGTAGAAGTGAACTAAGTCTGGTCATTTTTTGACATCTTTAATAATTCAATTACTCCATTTCACTCTAATGAATCTCCATAAAACCTTAATTTCTTTATCAAAACATGACCCTTCCTACCATGCTTTTCACCCGTTTATACTTAAATATATTTGGCTAAATCGTAATCAAAACCTATTTGGCTTTCTTATTCCACATGGTTTAATTTCACTTTTTATCTCAACCACGTATTCTTTTTTACAATCTCATTACTCATATATCAAATGATCATATTCTTTTATTTCGCGATATTAATTATAAGTTGAACACGGATGAAGTTTATGATCGACTATAAGAAAAATGAATGGAGTAGGAGGGGTAGTCACCACCACAATGACAATGGCTTCCATAGATATACCATTGATCAACCGCTGATCATCAACCTCTACTCATATCTTATCTCTGATTTTAATTTATTTTAAACTGATGACACATTTTTATATTTTTCGTTTGAATTAGGAATAGTTGGGGGCTCAAACGAGTATAGAACACTGAATAGAAAAATAAAAAAAAATAACTTTAAACTTTTTACTTTATTCTTAAACAATGACATGCTTTTCTAATAACACTTAAGTTATATACAATATCATTGTAAAAAAGTTTTATATTATCAGGATTCAGGTCACCCAAATGATACTTACAGATTAGCCTTCTTAAAATATGAGATTTGACCATAAACGTAAGACAAACTAACTAGCTACTACCACGGATAAAAATAACCTGATGGTGTAAGAATTTCATACATTAACAATACATATATATATACATATATAATTTATTTATTTTTTAAAATTTTATGTCCAATCAAACATTATTTCATTAGCGAGGGGAGTATTAATTAAGTGTGCACATCATGTCGTAATTGTTTTCTTTTAATTTTCAAAATCCAACCATTTAGGCTTCATGGTATATTTATTTTATTTTAGAGTTCAAATTTTAAAAATATCTTGACATATCTCGTTATTTATATTATTATTTGTATTATTTTTTTCTACAACAACTAAATTTTTGTAAAGTATTTTCCTGTTTGCATATTATACTTATATACTCAAAGTCTAATTATTTTGTAAACTATTTTATTGGTAAATATTCTAAAAAAAGGTAATAATATCCAATATAAATATAGTTAATAGCTGATAATATGATATTTAAATTTTTTAAAATTAATTGAAATAATTGATTAAAAAAGTTAGTTAGAGATGAACGAGATATTATTTTCTATTCTCAAAATTTAAGGATTGTTAAATAAAATTTACTCATTTATATATATATATATATATATTTATATATATAATTTTCAATTTATGATAGACTTTTATACGTGTTTATTTTAAAAATGAAAAATTATCAAAAAACATATTCTACAATTTGTATATAAATGAGTAAATTTTATTTAACAATCCTTAAATTTTGAGAATAGAAAATAATATCTCGTTCATCTCTAACTAACTTTTTTAATCTATATATATATATATATATATATATATATATATATTCAATACTAGATAGTATAATATAAAATAAAATATACCAAGATAACTTGAAAGGTTCATTCCGAAAAATGATCCATTTCCCTGAATAGAATTGTATAAGGTATTCTTGTCTTTCAGCCGGAGAGATTTGTTTTAAAATTCCCCCATAACCAATATCAGAGGCATCTGTCTCCACTATTTTTTACCAATTTGGATTAGCCAGAGTGAGACATGGTAGGTTATTAACATTTGCCTTAATATGCTTGACTGCTTTTGTATGATTATCAGTCCAAGCTTTAGGGCTTTTTCTTAACCTATCATATAATATAGCTTTGTCTTTAGCTAGATCCTTTATAAAAGGAGAAATGTAATTTAAATTTCCTAAGAAACGTTGAAGCTGAGTTTTATCAGTAATAACGTCAGAAAATTTAGACGCAAACTCAATTCTCCTCTGAATTGGAATAATTTTTCCTTTTTCAATATTATGACCCAAGAATCTAACATTGGTTTGAAAAATATGCATTTTTGGTCTAGATATAACCAAATCATTTTGAATTATAATTTTCTTGAATAGGTCAAGATGCTTAAAATGCATTTCTAGGGTTATATTCATGAAGAAGACTACATGTCCTCATCAGAGGAAGAATGTACGTCTTGCCAGATTGGCCAACCTTGTGATAATAAAGACAAGGATAAATTCTATCAGTTATATTCTCAGTTCAAAGACTTGAATATCAATGTCATCAGTAATGATAATTGGATGGAAATTCTCAAGATGATTGATGATCCAACGCTGAGATCCCAAATTATTGACAAAATTGGTAATACTAGCACTTCCACTAATAATACTAGTATTCCTAAAAATAATACCGCTCATCATAATGCTTATACCATGGAAGAAGTAAAGAGACAGTTAAAACTAAGGTCTCAAAGGGATCATATTCTCACTACAATTCAAAACTTGATTGAGAAGATTAATAATCTCAAAAACGAAATATCTTCTCTGAAGAATCATAATATGGTTCAGAAAATTATATAAATATATTCAATACTAGATTGTATAATATAAAATAAAATATACCAAGATAACTTGAAAGGTTCATTCCGAAAAATGAAACTTTAAATATTAAAAGAAAAGAGTTAAAAGGAGAAAAAAGAGGTATGAAATTTAATTCTTATACAATGTCATTACTTAATTTTTTAAATTATCTAAAAGAATGTTATAATTCATATTAATTGAAGATCATTTTTGATATTTTAAAAATATATGTAATAGTTTAATTTATTTTTAGCTATTAATTTAAGACCGGAAAGATTTATCATCTCATTCAAAATATGATAAGGTATTATTTTCCAAACTCAACATATTAAGGCAGGGCCGACTTAACCACTAGGCCACTAAAACAATAGCTTGGGCCCCCCAAAAATTGAGGCTCCATTTTTTCTTAAAAATGTATTTATACATATTTATTAAAAAAATCATATGTATTTACAAATTTGAAAAAAACATTGTCTTAACCTTGAACCCTCTTTAACACATAATAGTTATTCTGATATTGATGGCTTAGATTTATTTTTTAAATGAAGAGTGTTATGAGAAATAATACTAGTAGAAGATAATGATCCAATAGAAATACTTATCAAATAAAAAAACTTAATTCTTTTTCAAATACATATATTGCTTATAGAATAATGTTAACAGTTCTTGTAACTGTTGCCTTGCCTCAGCCCACCGATTAGATGTGTGGAATCCAACCTTAATTGTTCGCGACTCAGGATTCTATTTTCTCATCAAGTTGACTAGTTAAACAGGAAATTCAAATTAAAGAACGAAAGAAGTTTTTCAAAGCTAAAATTGATAAAATCTTATCTAAAATCAATAATGTCTCAAGAAAGATCGAATAGATTAACTATATTATCAATTGAAAAGGAATTATCAGAACAAATTATAAAAAAGTAATTAATAACTTTGTATCTAAAAAAGTTAAAAAAAAATAGACTTTAAATAAAACTATATACGACGATCTTTTCTTTTGATAAAATATATTTTTAGGACCTCTCTCTAAAATTTGATTTTAGACCCCTAATCTTGTTGAGTCGATCATGTATTAAGGGAATAAAGTAAACTTTTTATTTTATTTATTAAAGCACAACAAAGGAAAAATTAAATCGGTAAATGTAAAAGTGTGTCATGCAACTTTCTTTTCATAGAGTATGGGTTATATAGTTGAAAAACCTTACTTTACGAAAGTTGTTAAGTGGTGAGCATTATTTTTGGACAGTACTCTAAAAGGAGAATGAATACAAAAATATATGAGATTTGATCATCACGTAACCCACCTTTCCTCTTTAATCTTACTTATCTTAATTAGTCCAAAATGAGGAAAAAGCTAATTTAACTTTTGTTTATACAATTAGGTTAAATTACCTAGCATGTATTTCTTGTCTATGACTCTATGGCATGTTTGGCAAGAAATTTACACCTTCACTTGTTAGGAAAAAAATGTCGTTTTGCTTATATATGCCACTACTACCAGCTTGTTGTGTCAGGATAATAATAAGATTGCCAAGACAAGTTGGTTTCCAATTTATGCAAATTATAAAGCAAAATTATATACACATGAAAGTGGATTCTGTGGATATGCCCATTACCACTACTTTTCTGCATTGTCGTTTTCCTCATTTCTTTATTCCTCCTCTCTCTCTCCTTTACACAAAAAGACATGCATGCCTGCCATTTGGTTACCGTGATTACACACTCAAAGAATCTAACATCTAGCTCGAAAATACTAGAGTTACGACATATATATAAACCTTCAAAAACTCCTTGTACAACATATATATAGGACGACACTTCAATAAGAGGCAGAGTTAGAAGATTATTTACGACTTCAATTAATTAAATCTAATGAGTTTAAGTCAAATATTGTATATTGATATTATGAAATCCACTAAATATATGGAAAAAAAAAGATTTCAAAATGCAGTTATTAATATCTGATGTTGAAATTTCTAAATTTAAAATTTAGAAAGTTCAAATTCGGACTCCGCGCGTTCATGAGACGAGTGATCAGAGCCATGGATAATTTGAAATATACTAGAAAGAAGATAAGAAAAATGAAAAGAAAATTAAAGAATTTATATCCGGAATATAAACAACTTAGTATTACAAAAACCGATAACAATAAATTAAATAAATTAATAGATACAATATCTAAAATAGAATATAAATACATTAAATACTTAAAGAAACAATGACTGATAACGATAACAAACACAGACAAAAGCTTAATAAAATAATTATAGCAAAAAGACAAGAATTGAGACATAGGCAAAATAGACTCAATAATAATATATTTGCAGGAACTTGTAAAGAATCTATCATAGCACAAAGAAAAACTATATTTTACCTACAACTACAAATAGACAGCTTAGAATATAAATTACAACATAACTTATAAATGAATAAAGAAGAATTTGCTATAGACGAAAAAACATATGAAAATCACGAAGGATTAAAAATAAAGATCATCTTTTCAAATCTAGGAAGACGATATAAGAAAATAGGAGATAATTTAAGTCTAATGTTAGAAAAAGAATCCTTAAGATTAGAAGATAGCTTAACGGCAATGGTAAGACTTGCTAGAGAAAATGAAGAAATAGACCGAAAAAATGAAATAACTATCATTAAACAACAGGCAAAACAAGAAATACAACAAATTGAAGAAGTAAAAAATAACAGGATAATAGCCCTAGAAAAGGAATTAGCTAAGTTAAAAGAATTATATGCGGTAAAACAAAAAGGAAAGGAAATTGAAGCAAATTTAAAAACTGAAATAGAAAAATTCAAAGAAAAACTACAAATAGAAGAACCAATCGAAGAAGAAGAATTAGGTATAAATGAGGTAAACGATAACCAGACAGAACAGAGTTCGGAAATAAGTGAAACCTATACAGAAATGATAGCAAATGTAGCAAGCATAGACGAGAATATTGAAATAAATGCAGGAGATGTTGAAAAAGAAAAAGAACAAGAAGCTAGTACATCAGGAGTTAAAGACCCAAAAATATTAAATCCGACATACTATACAGTTAATTATGAGCAATCTGATAGGCAAGACAGTATATGGGATAAAAGACTAAATAAAAAATGGAATCCAAAACCAACTAACCAGAATAATAATTTCTTAGATTTAGATTGTGTAACGGACATAAATAAAGTAATTCAGCTATGGATAGGATATATAGCAAAACAGTTAATAGACAATAAAATAAGTCTGACAGAAGTACCAGGATATATAGAACGAACTTTCTTAGGAACAGTAAAATTATGGTTACACAACTTATCAGAAAAAAGCATAAACGCATTAAGAAGTAGTAAAACTATAGACGGTAAAACAGCAAATACAGCTATGAAAATTCTAAATAAATATGAAATGGCAATACAAAATGAATTTAGCAGCACAACCACATAAACAGAAGAACAAAATAAAGATAAACAATTAAACAGAAATTTAATGTTAAAATTAGCAATATGTAATATGTGTTATATAGATGAATATGCATGTGTATTTAGAGAATATTATTATAAAGGAATGTATACGACAGAAGAAGCAAAAGAAGTAAGAAGACTATATTTTACAAAATTACCAGAACCATTTAGTTCAAAAATAATAAAAGACTGGAATGAAGCAGGATTACAAGATACTCTAGGAGCAAGAATAAGATTTTTACAAAAATGGTATTCAGATATATGTGAGAAATATAGGGAAGAAATGAAAATGGAAAAATCCATAATAAAAAATCTATCATGTTGTAAGGATAAAATAGCACCCCAATTTGGATGTAAAGATAATTACTATAAAAAGAATAGAAAACGAGAAAAATTCAAAAGATATAAATCCCAATATAAATACAAAAGGCCTAGGCGAAGGTATTATGTAAGAAATTTTAACAATAAAAGACCATATAAACCAAAAAAGAAAATAACTGAATGTACATGCTATAATTGTGGGAAACTAGGACATTTAGCTAAAAATTGTAAACTACCTAAAAATCCTAAGAAAAAGCAAATAGCAGAAATAATAATAAATAATGAAGAATATATGCAATTAGAATATCTAGACTATGAACTAGACAGTGATGATAGTATATATGAATTATCTGAAAATGAGTTGAATGAAGAATTAGAAAAAGGAGAATTAGACGATAATGACTGAAAATGATATACAGATAATAGATAAAGAAGAACACATAAATGAAGAATCCTCAGAACAAAAAATTATATTTGATGCAAAGATATTTGAACAGATAAAAGGAAAAGAATTAGAATTATGTGTAGAAAAAATATTCAAAATACCAATCCTAAAAAATATATTTAAACGACAGAAAGAAGAATATTATGTGGTAAGTCAGAAAGAACATATAATAGATTGTAAATATACCAAAGGAAAAGCAAAAATACCTATAATAAATAAGAGAATAATAAATAAAGAAATACAAGCAATACAGGCTAAAGAACCAATAAAATATGTACATCTAGGAGGAACAGAAATATTAATAAAAGCATATTTTAGGGAAGGTATAGATACACATATAGAAATATATTTAGCAGATGATAGAATAATTGAACCTATAGAGAAAAGTATAATAAGTGCAGTAAAAGAAAATTTAATATACCAGAAATTTAAATTCATAATAAGCGCCAACTATTCAGTAGCAATAAATGACAGGAATATAGATAAATCATTAGTACTATATTGGAAAATGACAGGAATAGAACTAGCCCCAGGCAGTAAAATATTGACAGCAAGATGTAAAAATTTATATGTCTTAGCAACAAAACATAAAATAACAGCAAAAAATAAAATTAATAGGATAAAAATAGAAAATTCATTTGAACAAATTGTCACAGTAATAGATAAGAATGATTATAGCTATAAGGAAATTGATATAGAAGAATATCTAGAAATAGTAAGCGACAGGATAAGCACATCTAAAAGAAAAAGTCACAGTGAAACACCTCAATCATCAGGAAATTCAGTAAAAATAAAAGAAATAGAGCTATATCACTATTATATAACTGGAATATTAGAACAAAGAAAATTTATTATAACAATAAATACAGGCCAGGAAGAAAATTATATAACAAGAGAATTGGTAACAGAAGAAGAAATAAATTCTACAGAACAGTCAGAATTACCAAAAGAATTTACAGCATTAAGAGAAACAGTAGAAAAAGAATTAATCATTGGCGGAATATCAATGGTAATAAACTTTAAAATATATCACGGAGATAAAAATATTAGGAATAAAATGGTTAGAAGGCATGAAACCATACAATTTAGAAAATACCCAGTTAACTGTCACATATAAGAATAAAAAAGTCATAATAAAACGAACAATATGAAATAAAATGAAAATATACATACTTGCCAAAATAATAGTAGAAAATTACTACAATAGATACTATACCCCGATGATAGATACAGGAGCAGAAGCTAATATGTGCAAACATAATTGTCTACCAGATGAAAAATGGGAAAAATTAACTACACCAATAGTAATAACAGGTTTTAATAATGAAGGGAGCATGATAAATCATAAAGCAAGAAACATAAAGTTATAAATATGGGATAAGATATTAACCATAGAAGAAATATATAGTTATGAATTCACAAACAAAGATATACTTTTAGGAATGCCGTTTCTAGAAAAACTATATCCACATATAATAACAAAAACACACTGGTGGTTTACTACACCATGTAAACACAAAGTAGGAGCTAAAAGAGTATATAATAAAAATAGAAAACCTACCCCATGGATAAAAGGAAGTGAGAAAATTACCCAGAAATTAGAAAATATAAAAATAAATGAGCATAAAATAGAACTAATTATATTTGTTATAGATAAACTAAAAATCATTCAAGATCAATTAGAACCATTATATAGTGAAAATCCCTTAAAAGGATGGGAAAAACATAAAATCAAAGTAAAAATAGAACTAATTAATGAAAATAGTATAATTACCCAAAAACCTCTCAAATACAATTTTGATGATTTAAAAGAATTCAAAATGCACATAGAAGAATTATTAGAAAATAAATATATACAAGAAAGTAATAGCAAACATACAAGCCCAGCATTTATAGTAAATAAACATAGCGAACAAAAAAGAAGAAAAAGTAGGATGGTTATTGATTACAGAAATTTAAATGCCAAAACTAAAACATATAATTATCCAATACCAAATAAGATATTAAAAATAAGACAAGTCCAAGGATATAATTATTTTAGTAAATTTGATTGTAAATCAGGCTTTTACCACCTTAAGCTAGAAGAAGAATCTAAAAAACTAACAGCATTTACAGTACCCCAAGGATTTTATGAATGGAACGTATTACCTTTTGGATATAAAAATGCACCAGGAAGATACCAGCATTTCATGGATAATTACTTCAACCAATTAGAAAATTGCATAGTATATATAGATGATATACTTTTGTATTCAAGAACACAAGATGAACATATAAGATTACTAGAAAAATTTATACATATTGTTACATATTCAGGAATTAGTTTGAGTAAGAAAAAAGCTGAAATAATGAAAAATCAAATAGAATTCTTAGGAATAGAAATAGATAAAAATGGTATAAAAATGCAACCACACATAGTACAAAAAATAATAAATTCTGATAAACAGATAGATACAAAAAAGAAATTACGGTCGTTTTTAGGATTAGTAAATCAAGTAAGAGAATATATACCAAAATTGGCAGAAAGTCTAAAACCATTAAATAACAAATTAAAGAAAGATGTAGAATATCATTTTAATGACAAAGACCAAGAACAAATAAGAAAAATAAAATTACTATGTGAGAATTTACCAAAATTATGCTTCCCAGACGAAAATAGAAAATTCACCTATATAGTAGAATCCGATGCTAGTGAAATAAGCTATGGAGGAGTACTAAAATACAGGTATGACAAAGGAAAAATAGAACATCATTGCAGGTATTATTCAGGCACATTTGCAAATCCCGAAATAAAATGGAAAATAAATAGAAAAGAATTATACTCAATATATAAATGTTTATTAGCTTTTGAACCATATATTGTATATGATAAGTTTATTATTAGAACAGATAATACGCAGGTGAAATGGTGGCTAACGAGGAAAGTACAAGACTCAGTTACAACCAAAGAAATACGGAGACTCGTATTAAATATATTAAACTTCACATTTACAATCGAGGTGATATGTACTGACAAAAATACAATTGCAGATTACATATCAAGACAAAGGTACTCAAACTGAGGAAACTACTATGGAAGATTTATTCAAAGTTATGACTACTCTTTGTAGAGAAGTCGATAACATAAATAAAGAGATACAACTAATTAAAGCTAGTCAGCAGCATGGCTGTAAAAATGCGGAGCTATGTCAATCGGAAGACACAAAACTTCCAGAGATACAAGGTGACGATGGGAAACACCGAAAAACCCATAACAATTATTTACTTCATGCAGCTGCAGGTAGCACCTCAGGTAGCACATCATCTACAAAAGAGGAAAAAAGATATGTCAATACAAACTTGAATAAACTATTTGAAACACCATATATACCAAAATTTCAAAAAACCCCATTTACACCACCACAAGTAAATACATATAGAGACAGCCTGAACCAAGATAAAAAGACATACAACCACATAACCAGAGCATACATAGAAAATATCCACAAACTACAAACCTTTCTAAATAAAAGCCCGAGATCCAAAACTACTACCAATCCAACAGAAGATTATATTACCCAGAGCTTACAAGGATATAATAAGCTAATTGCCCTGCCAAAGACAAATGCAAATCTAGTAGCAACCTGCTACAATTATGGATTATTAAATACAGTATATACACAAACAGGAGAAGAAATAGCTACATTACCAGAATTATATAAAGCTTTTATGCAATACAAAAGAATAACTAAAGGAACATTGTTTTATATAAGAGCTTACTCAGCACCAGCCGATATATTATATGACGAGATTAAACCAGTCATCCAAGTTATAAAGATAGGACTAACTAGGGAGATGATCATCCCAGAAAAGATAGAAGAACAAGAAGAGATACCAAAGGTATCAATACCAGAGTTTTATGCAGGAAAGAGAGTTATTGACTAGCTACAATTTTAAATGAATTAACGTCAAATTATCTAAACAAAAATCCAGTTTGGAGTTACTAGGCCGCGTTTCGCCATATGATTTTTTCATTACTTTTGAAAAATTATTTCGCTTTATTCAAAAAATATTATTTGGTCATAAAAATTCTAAATATAACTTGAAGTTGTATTTGAAAAAGTGAAATCACCTAAATACTTGTTTTTACTTTTTCACTTTTTAGTTATATTAAATACTTTAAATTCTAAAAAGTCTTTACAAAGACGTATGACCAAACACAATTTCAACTCTAACTTCAACTCTAACTTTAACTCTAAATTTTTTAAATAAAGTGATTTTGTTTTATTTTCATGAATGTTTATCCACTCGGAAACAATCGAGAACAACCCCTAAATTAGTTAGGGAGTAGGCATTAGTGCAAATTGAATAGTAGGGCATAGGCCTATAGACTTTGGGCATGATGAGACGTGGAGCTGACATAGCTTAAAGATTGGGTGTCATACCAGAAATAGAGCAAATAGTATTCAATCACATTTAATTTGCTCACATCAAATACCACACTTTGGTCGGCGGTTTTTTCAGTATATATTTAAGGGGAATACATAAGTTATCCTCTGAACTTATCTCGAAACTTCAGTTATACGTTTTAACTCTAGCACGGCTTTCTGCCCCCTTATTCTCATTCGAAGTAAAAATTGAAAGAATTTGGCAGCCTCCGATATACACTAAGTTAGCGTTTGATCATAAATTTTTAAATATTTTTGATAAATATTATTTGGGTGAAAATTTGAGTAAAATTTCACCATTTATTTGGCCATAGTATTTGAAAAACATATTTCACTTTTTTAATAAATATAATTTATACCCATAACTTTTAAAAACTATCAAAACTAACCATAAGTTTGTATTACATAGCAAGATAGAAATGTCGACGTAACAAGATTCATGATTTTCGCAACAAGTCAGTTAGATCTTCGCTGCAGCAAATAACAAGTAGTGAAGCACGACTTTTGTTCCTTTCAAAGATAAATGTTTGTGTAGAATTTGAATAAATAAATGGTGTTTTTGTAAAAGATAAAAGTTTGATGTACAATTTGAATTTTTAAAAGCTCCCAAATAATGAGATTTGGCCCAAATACTAATTTTTTCTAGTATTTGGAAATTTGAAGAGCTTATTTAAGGAAGATGAAGTGGAGGCCTCATTTCGCTAGATATGGGATCATTTACGGCATTAGCCATCCTAGTTAATTCTTTGTTCTTTCGCATTTCTTCTTGCATCTCATTAATTTTTTGCATAAGCTGCACAATGAGCTCACTCTGATCTACTAGGATTGGCTCTTGTATAGCCACGCTGGTCAACCTAGTTTTCTTAGTATTACCAGCCATCTTTCTCTTATCAAGCTACGACCAGGGGAGGATGCTTTGAGGCTATTTTTTCAATACAGATCAGTTTCTTAACTTTTACCTGTTATAGAAAAATAACTCTAAAGACAACCATGTTAGATTTTATTCTTGATAAATAATGCAAGATATTTGACGGAACGTAGACAAACAAATGTTGCTTCATTAAAAGCGAATCAATCCACGGGTGAGTTTTTATAGAAGTATTCAAACGTACAGGACTTTGTCCATTGGTTTTGAAATGAGTGCTTTGACAGGTCAAATTGACTCGTGATGAATCTTGATCTTCTGGTGTAGATTTTTGAGTAAATTCTTTAATTTCCTTTACCAAAAGAGGGGGGGGGGGATGAGAATTTTTTAATATAGGGGACGGACCCTGAAAAGATATAGTTCGGATATGGTAAGTTCATTTTCTAAGAGGTAGCAACAAGACTTAAAAGGATTTTTGAGAAGTCTTTGGATTTTTTCTGAGAAATTTGAAGAACTCCAAGAGCGTTTTTGGTTGGACCTTGCATGGTGAGCTTATATCCTGCCTATGGGTTCTAAAAATATTCGAATAGGAGTGGATCAATTCGCCTTTGATTTGAGAAACACACATAAACACGTAAGAAAGTTATATCACATAACAGTTCATAGCGCGTCCTATAAGGATATGAGATTTTTATGCCAAAGGTAGGCCTAACAAATTGAAGGATATGCATGTCGTTTGTAAATATTTCATTGACCCCGAATATATTATATACAAACCATTTAAATGAAATAGGGATACAAAATAAGGGAAAAAAGGATGTACATCGAAAATCAGTCCCACGCAGGGGTACAATCCTAAACTAGGCCGCCATGGCTGGTCCTTCATTCTTGAACTTCTTGGATTATTGCAAATTCTGAATGCCTTTCAGATGACAATCTTCAAAATCTAAATATATTCCAACCGCGAGGGACAATGGTTCGTACAATTTGACATCACATCCTTCAATTAAACACATAAAGGATGATTGTTCTTTCGGATCGTGGGCCTTTTTGAACACAAGATGGTCTTACTAATGGACTTAATATCCCTTGGATTTTAAGATATCCTAGGCCAATGCCTATTTCGGAATTTGATTTCGCTCTATCCTGGGTTTAGAATAGGTTTTGAAATTGACCGGGAATTCAGGCGGACAACCACGGGCTAAAACAACAAGTGATCGTTAACCGACCGTGGGTCAACTACTTCACTCATCTATTTTAAAAATTATATTTTTTTATTAAGAACGATTACAAATACTTGCATAATTACCTTCCTACCTCTAATGCATTCTAATGCGTTGCCAAGAGAGGCAGAAAATGCCATGAACAATTTATATTTTGTGAAAAGTAAACAAATAAGTAAAGCGATAGAAATTACTAATTATTACAATCCGAATAGTTAGTCAAATAAGGTAGTTGCAAACGATGAGGTTAGAACCTAGTTGAATAGTCCCCAGCGGAGTCGCCATTTCTATTTTTGGGAAAAAATGGTTTATGT
This sequence comes from Jaltomata sinuosa, assembly GCA_003996215.1. Taxonomy (NCBI): domain Eukaryota; kingdom Viridiplantae; phylum Streptophyta; class Magnoliopsida; order Solanales; family Solanaceae; genus Jaltomata; species Jaltomata sinuosa. The sequence goes on along the minus strand of QJPP01002032.1, from coordinate 69,505 downwards.
TTTGACTATTTGAAAATTTATTTTGAAAACCAAGTTAAAGTTTCAAAACGTTTTTCAAATAATGAAGTCCCACTTAGTTTAATTAAAGGAAAACCAAGAAAAACTTTGAAAAATTCTTTAAAGTCAAAACAGATATAACTTTAAAAATTTAAGAGATTAAGGGTAAGAGGTTCATATTAATGCTTTTAGAAGGGTTTTACGGTACTAAAAACATCCGCTAACTTGCAGTTATCCAATCTTGTTAAAAACATAACTTTTTTGACTAACTTTAAAGAAATACTTGTTCATTGTTTTTGAAAAGATACGAGGGTTATTTAATAAGTAAACCATTTTGGTTAACGTAAATGAACCAAAGTGTAAAGTTTGAAAATTGATAACGCTTTTGAAAGAAACAATCGAATTCACTTGAAAGGAACAAATAAACTTTTACATATGAAGGCTAGGAGAACATTTTTTATCGAAGAAAATATAACCAAGTAAAAGAATTTTAACAAGTATGGTTCTTCTTTTGAGGAAATTCAACTAAGTTATAGAAATTTGTTAGAGTCATACAACTTCACAAAAAATTATACAAGATAATAAGTAAATGAGTAGTAGGGAAAGAAATTAGGTTTAGTCATCCTAGGCCCAAACCCCAAAATTGTCCAATTTAGGACTTTAAATCTTGGGCTTTTATATCCCTCTTTCTGCCGAGCTTTAGCCCTTTGGGTTGCTGCTGTTATTGTTCATGGGCTTTTAGCCCATCCTCTGTTTTGCATATCATCCCCTATAAGGGCCGCATACCAATGTATACCCGCTCCTAAACACGTATATCTTCTTCCTTCGTTTGAGAAGACCGACTCGAAATATTATTGGGCTCTATCCCAACGAGGTAATGCAGTCAAAAATGAACTCGGAGGCATCACATGCAAAGAAAATGATAAGGATAACATACATTCAATATTTAATTCGAAGCAAGATTATTTAAGGATAATCACATAATCAAATTAACATGTTTATTCAAGAACCATCAAATTCATCTCAAGGTTACAATAAACATTGCAAAACGTGAAGCATGGATCGTCTGGACAGATTTACACAAATAAAGGGGATGCCATGGATTTTAATACATTCCCAAATGGTGTGAGCAGAACTACAGAAAAAAACTATAGGGATATTTCAGCATATGTTATAGCTTCTTAACATAACGCATATCACGTTTAGATTACAAGGGAACTTGTAGTGAAAGCCAACACTCAAAACAATGAAAGTAGGTTAAAAAATTATTTTCCATACTAAATTAATTCAAAATAACCATGAAGGACCTAGCTAATAGCACAAAGATAATGTTCAAGCAGAACAATATACACCTATCTCAGACATTTTATACGATGAAGAGCTAATGAGAGGAAACAATACAATTTGCCTCTTTGATCACTTACTTATAATATGTGAAAGAACAAATTCTTTTCAGGAACTTCACACACAAGGAAGAGAGAAGAATTAGAAAAATCAGTAAAGTAATTGATTTTAGCACAAAATAAATCTATCCGTTGGTTCACGTCATGATATTCTTGAACAGATGCTCATAGTAATATTTTGTCTTTTTCAGAAGACACGCAAGTGAAGACATTCTCAAGAAATATTAGAAAGGATTAGAAAAGAAGAGTGATATTGAAACGAATAAGTAAAATCTGATTCAATTTAGAATCTATCAGAAGAACAGTTTGACAGATAGTATACTTTGAAACAGGGAGAAATCCAATCTTTTAATTCAAGACTAATATAATATTGAAATTTGATCACTCTATTGTACAAGAATAAGGATTTGCAACTCAAGATTTTCAGCAAACAAGTATTTAGCGAATATGTAACAAAATCAGCAGATGGTCAAGAGCGAAACTCTGTCAAAGAACTGGACACATAGTAATCATATGACATAAAGGCAAAACACATAAAGAAAAGATTAGAAAGTCATCTCAAATGATGTCCTCACATATCTTATTTTGCATGAAAAGCATAGGTAAAGCCGATTACCAGCTAGAACCAAATGAAAATCAATACTTCAACAAATTTCGAGGCTTTAGCAGATTAACACGACCAAGTTATACGACTGGGAAAGAGGTGGCAAGAACATGTTAAACACGTAAAACAAGATCAACATTTACTCTAGTAAGCCAAAAATTAGAACCTTTAATATGCTCATTAGCTAACATATTGTCACGAACCAACCTACCGGGCCATGCGGGCGCCTACTCTAATAACCTAGATAGACGAACCCTTACCATCCGTCAACAGATAACATGCGGAATTAAAGTAAACCTTTAAATTAAGCCACCTTTACAAATCATGTTCAGAAATAGGCTACATAAGAAATTGCGGAAAAACCTTTACAATGTTTAAACCCCTCCCTAGGATCTAGTCTAAACAGGTACACGAGCTTCTACAAGATGACACAAAGAGATAAAAGACCCAACTTCCTCCATGGAATCGAAGACAGAAGTTGTTGGAGACCCTCATCGCCGTGAACCTATGAAACATCACCAACCTGCAACCAGACTATACCAAAAAGATATAACAAGAGTAGAGTCAGTACAAACACACGTACTGGTAGGCATCATCGGTCGACCTGAATCCCTTCCTACCATCATATAAGAAAAATAGGAAAAGACATGAAATAAACATTATAGCTCCCTCCTTCACCTTTAACCTTGACCCTAACATCTAGGACTTCCCAAGTCACCTTGTCACCTAGACTTCCCAAGTCACCTTGTCACGTAGACTTCCTAAGTCACCTTGACACGTCGACTTCCCAAGTCACATTTAACTTTTAACCCAGTCAACTACCTTGACTAAATATTCAAACTTGACCCGGATAGCTGCCCAACCAAATCGCTATTATACCCAAGTATAACCTACCATTTTCAAGACTTTCCCGGACCTCTAGGACAGCTTTACCACCTGGTTATATTAACCAATAACCACGCCCAGACTCTTTGTCTTCCTCTATATTTACTAACCGCATGCAACTCACCTAGCAACCATTGCCACATTCAATGACAACAACAGAGTTATATCTAAATCCCTTTCTCATCCCAAAACCTGGAACCTCCAAGGATACTCTAGCCACACCTAAGTGTTCAACAGGCTACCCGGTCTACCCCAAGGCCCATCCTTATGCTGATTAACACAATTAATCCTTGACCGTCATTCGTACACTTAATGACAATAAAACATGAATTCAGAACCTCTTTTACATAGTCCGGACCCACCTGGATCCCCACCTAACACATCTAGGTGTTAACATGACAACCCGGTCTACACCAAGACCAAACTCATAACATGATGTACTAACCCGACCTACACCAAGACCAAACTAATAATATAAAATAACAACCCGGCCTACACAAGACCAAACTCATAACATGAAATAGCAACCCGTCCTACACAAAGACCAAACTAATAACATGATATAACAACCCAGCCAACACCAAAACTAAACTCATAATATGAAATAACAACTCGGCCTACACCAAGACCAAACTAATAACATGATATAATAACCCGGCCTACACCAAGAACACCAAACAATAGCACTTTTCAATAAATAACCCGGTCCACTCACGGAACCAATATCAGGTATTACATTCAGTAAATCAACCCGGTCCACACACGAAACAATAACAATCAATGTAATACAAGTCAACATGCAATATGCAATAAATTGAACCCGTACCATGTGTGGTACCCTATCCAACCAAATAGTAACTTGTACCAGGCGTGGTACCCGAGCTAACTAATTAGTAACCTGTACCAGGCGTGGTACCCGTGCCAACCAAATAGTAACCTGTACTAGGCGTGGTACCCGTGCTAAGCATGTGTTATACCCGTACCAGGCGTGGTACCCTAGACAACTGAATGTCAACAACCACAGTCAATATATGAACAAACACAACTTGTAAAACCAACAAGTAAACCGTTCAATCACAGACTGTAAACAGGAACCTAGACATTCCACACAATTTCCCTAAGCAATGTAATGCATACAATCACTTAGACATGATTACATCATTATACATATTCATAGAAAATCATAAGCCATCACCTACCCCATTTCCAGGTAACCGGTGAAACGTTAAATCCCGTCCGAAGACTATTCCCCAGTTCACCCTTTTTATTATAACATGTAACTAGCGATTTTACTTTTTAGATAAACACATAAGCATGCGACACGCTTCCCTTTTCTAACCTTATCCAGACCGCCGCTAAGCCTCAAGCAATAAACATTCCTGAAACCCCACCTAAGAGCTTCCTATTCCCGTTTCCCGTGCTCCCAAGCACTTTCCCGGTTCCCTGAACCTTCCCGACATGCTAGTCCCTCAACCCATCATTTTATGTCAACAATATAATTAATCTAACCACATGATACCATTCACAAACCCACCATTTACTCCGTACATCCTAGAAACAACACAACAATTCCCAAATCCGCCAGACTCCGTTCCAGGAGGCCTAAAATATGGATTCTCCATTTCTACTATACAAAGTACGGAAAGTAAACAGGTTTAACTACTCATAAAACCTAGCCTACCTGGGCGCCAAGAAGCTGCAACTGTGCATTTATGGCTCTGTGGAGGCATTCCTGGCGGTCCTGCAGGCTCGAATTCGTGGTTTCGCGTCCTTTTTACCAGAATTCCTTTCTTGTTCTTGGTCTAAAAATAACATATAGTACATATAATTAACACACAAGGCCTGCACATTACCCAGACTATACCAAATCCCCAAACCCCAGGCCACTCATGATCATTCCACCCTTTTTCCCGGGCTTTCCACCTTTAAATCTCCTAGTTCTATCATTTTTACGGATAAAACAGAGAATTTAACAACCTATGATCATAATAACATACTATTACCAATACCCAAGAATATACATGCTTGGAATCCCCTACTTTCCCCAAATTCCACCATCCCTAGGTCATTCCAACCCTTTCCCAATTTCCCTCATAGCAATTCTACCTCATAGGAAACGTATTACAGAGTTTGGGGAACGAAAGCCTTTCCTTAGGGAAGATTTTTGACGGAAGAATGAGGAAAAACGCCTGGAATCACCTAGCTCTTCTCCCAAAATGAACTTGTGAAAAACTGATATTTGGGGAATGTTTTTGCATTAAAATGCCATCGGCCCGCTATAGCAGTCCTCACTCTGCTATAGCAGTCCCGCTATAGTGGTCGGCTGCCGCTATAGCGGTCTTAAGCAGGTTGACTGCCCTTTGACCGCCGCTATAGCGGTGATTTCCACCGCTATAGTGGTGGCCGCTATCGCGCGTGGTCGCACTTGTCATGGATAGAATATTCATAAATCTTCCAGTTTTGGCAATTTCACAACACACTTGCTTCTCTTGATGACCTGAAGCAAACCTTTCACGTCAAATGCAATTCCGAGAGTTCTACTTATCCAAATTCGATTTTGAAAAGTCCCCAGACTCCTCTATGTCTTGGCTATGCGAAAAACTATCTTAACCCAAGACACCTAGTCCAATCCATACCCGGATTTCCCTAGACTCCGCCTAGCTCTAAAACCAGCCGAGGCTAGCCTAGCCCAGAATTTCAAACTCCCAAACCCAGAGTTTTCTAACTCTAACACTTGGCACTATTGGACTACCCGTAATGACGAACCCAGTCGTTACAACAAATACCAATTTACCTATGGTTCATCCCCGATCGATCTCTATGATGGAGAGAGAGAATAATCCCATCCCTCAATCTTATTGCTCTACCATGACAGCGTAAATATTACCTTACGCAAACCACCAAAATCTTCAAATCCCTTGGTATACCCAATTCAACCAAAATTTAATTCACTCCCACTCTGTCAAGGAATCCCTTTCTTCGAGCTACACAAGGTAACTAGATTACCCCTCCCCGAGTGCCTAAGAAATACAGGGCCTCGTCAAAACACCGGAGCAAAAGAAACTCACCTAATGAACAAAATAGCTTTTCCCCGCCAAGGGGGATAGATCCCACCATGGCGATCCCCTTTCCACTATGCTCGGAGTTCTTCTAGCCCGAACTCCATTCCGGAAGCTTCCTATGGGGTACTATACCCCTCGCATATCATAGTATCACCTTATTCCTATCAACACTATTCCCCGAGACACCATATGTCTCTAAATTATGCAACAACAAAGATTCCATTGGAACTCATCCTAGCTTGAGGTTTTGGCGACTCCCGTTCTAGGGGAAAGTCTATCCGGGTACTTACACCCCAACCAATGCTATGGCGAGTACACCCTCACCACTAATGATCACCAATACTAACAAAAGTCAATAATCGCCCTCACAATACAAGCCCATGAACAGTGTCCCACACTACTCAGTCAATCACATGTCATTTATCAAATTCTACATGAGTTACTATTCCCACTGATGGTCAATCATAATTTTATCAACATCCTGGGCTACCATATCTACCCTTTCCTTTTTATCGCATATGGGTGCTAAATTCCCGTCAAATACCTTAAATGCATACTATATTAGCTATCTGGACGTTTTCCTTGCTTCATATAGCAACTTATAATGTAACCATTGCCTCTAGATGCCCTGGGAATAAAATGAAAACAAGGGAAAGCAGAGCAGGCACTCTGCCCCGCGCCCTTCCGCTGTGGCAGTAAAAATCCCGCTATAGCGGGATCGCCGTAGCGGTCTAGTCCCGATGGTAACAACCCAGAAATTCAAAATTTCCAGCAAGTGTATCCTTCCCCTTCCCTGGTTACCATTGTCTAGTCCTTTAAATCCCGCCATGGTCTTAAACTACCCTTAGGACCATTCCTGGCATCAACGCATCACAATTCAGCATAAAATATTATCAATCACAAAGAGTTAACACTAGACAATTCTTCCCAACAATATCTTCCTGCCATTACACAATAATGACTCCCTTGTTCCCATGGTTCCCAACCAAGTCCCGACTGTCCTGAAACTGAAGCTTCCCTACAGTCACTGTTCCCAATACCTTTCTCTTACCATCTATACCAATGATAAGTCTATACCCGAATGTAAATGCAAACAATTCCAATTGGGGCCTACCATAATTTATCACTAAAGCAAATAACAAACCTGTAAGTCAGAATAAATTTACTGAAGTCACGATCAGAAGTTATCACAAAAGAAAATTTCCTTACCAAAATCCCCGCTATCAAGCGATGATAGCCCCTTTTTCCCCTTAGTTTCCAACCAAGTCCCGACTGTCCTGAAACCAAAGTTTTCCTACAGTCGTAAATCCTTTTTCCCTCACCATCTTAACCAATGATGAGTCCTTTCTCGAAAGTATTATTAAATTTCACTCTGCACACATAGCATTTTATCACCAACAAAATCATACCAATTCAATTGATGACGACCTTTAGACCCACAATTTCACAGTAAGGCAACCAATCACATACCAATCAAGAAATCATACAAGCACTGTAACATACAAATAATTCGGTTTCAGACTACAACGAAATCAAGTCACCTAATTTACTCTCTATTCGTCCCATGGATGACCATTAGCCGATCATCCATGCCTTACCATAACTCCCGCTATTAAGCAATAATAGCCCTTGTCCCTGGTACTTATTCACATACCAACCACTTGAAACCTGAGTTTCCACAAGTATATATATCATTTTCCCTTATCATTTTTACCAATGATAAGACCCTGCCCCGCATTTAGCATACTATTTTCCACTTGGATTACAAAACAAGAACTCCTTCAATTATTAACACATAACCAAGTTAAGACTCCTTGCCAACCACAAATTTCAAAGTAACTCTTGTAACTACACACTACACAATCGCGGTCATTCAAATAATACAATGCATGCAATCACGAGTCTCAAGCTCTAACACTCAATCAAACCAGTTTCATCACCTTTCATTCGCTTCATGGATGACCGTTAGCCGATTCATCCATCCTTTACATAGCCTCCCAGGCCAGATACCAATTGGAACTTTCCTGGATCCAATTTCCTTTGCTTGTTTGTCGTACCCGGAGTCCAATGACATCTTTCACCTTATTGAGATACCAATTGGAATCGAGAGATACCAATTGGACTCAACCCATAAAAGCAAGTAACGAAACCGCACGAAAAGGAATGAAAGAAGAGAAGTGTTTCCTAGAATGCTTTATAGCTTCCCTAGGATTACATGTCGACGTCTACACACCAATCCGCAAGACTCTATTCGACATTTTGCTCTTATACTGGGAGACCGGTAACCTAGGCTCTAATACCATTTGTCATGACCCAACCTACCGGGTCATGCAGGTGCCTACTCTAATCACCTAGATAGACGAACCCTTACCACCTGCCCAATAGGTAACATGCAGAATTAAAGTAAACCTTTAAATTAAGCCACCGTTACAAATCCTGTTCAGAAATAGGCTACATAAGAAATTGCAGAAATACCTTTACAATATTTCAACCCCTCCCTAGGATCCAGTCTAAACAGGTACAAGAGCTTCTACAAGATGACACAAAGAGATAAAAGACCCAACTTCCGCCATAGAATCAAAGACAGAAGTTGTTGGAGACCTTCATCACCGTGAACCTATGAAACATCACCAACCTGCAACCAGACTATACCAAAAAGGTATAGCAAGAGTAGAGTCAGTACAAACACACGTACTGGTAGGCATCATCGGTCGACCCAAATCCCTTCCTACTATCATATAAGAAAACTAGGGAAAGACATGAAATAAACACTTTAGATCCCTTCTTCACCTTTAACCTTGACCCTGACATCTAGGACTTCCCAAGTCACCTTGTCACCTAGACTTCCCAAGTCATATTTAACCTTTACCCCAGTCAACTACCTTGACTAAATATTCAGACTTGACCCGGCTAGCTGCCAAACCAAACCGTTATTATACCCAAGTATTACCTACCATTTTCCAGATTTTCCCAGACCTCTAGGACAGCTTTACCACCTGGTTATATTAACCAATAACCACGCCCAGACTCTTCATTTTCCTCTATATTTACCAACCACGTGCAACTCACCTAGAAACCATTGCCACATTCAATGACAACAACAGAGTTATATCTAAATCCCTTTCTAATCCCATAACCCGGACCCTCCAAGGATCCTCTAGCCACACCTAAGTGTTCAACAGGCTACCCGGTCTACCCCAAGGCCCATCCTTATGCTTATTAACACAATTAATCCTTGACCGTTATTAGTAAACTTAATGACAATAAAAAATAAACTCATAACCTCTTTTACATAATCCGGACCCACCCAGATCCCCCCCTAACATATCTAGGTGTCAACATGACCACCCGGTCTACACCAAGACCAAACTTATAATATGATGTAACAACCCGGCCTACACCAAGACCAAACTAATAACATAATATAACAACCCGGCCTACACCAAGACCAAACTCATAACATGACATAACAACCCGCCTACACCAAGACCAAACAAATAACATGATATAACAACCCGTCCTACACCAAGACCAAACTCATAACATGACATAACAACCCGGCCTACACCAAGACCAAACTAATAACATGATATAACAACCCGGCCTACACCAAGACCACCAAACAATAACACTTTTTAATAAACAACCTGGTCCACTCATGGAACCAATATTAGGTATTACAATAAAACATGAACTCATAACCTCTTTTACATAATCCAGACCCACCCAGATCCCCCCCTAACACATCTAGGTGTTAACATGACCACCCGGTCTACACCAAGACCAAACTTATAATATGATGTAACAACCCGGCCTACACCAAGACCAAACTAATAACATAATATAACAACCCGGCCTACACCAAGACCAAACTCATAACATGACATAACAACCCGCCTACACCAAGACCAAACAAATAACATGATATAACGACCCGGCCTACACCAAGACCAAACTCATAACATGACATAACAACCTGGCCTACACCAAGACCAAACTAATAACATGATATAACAACCCGGCCTACACCAAGACCACAAAACAATAACACTTTTTAATAAACAACCTGGTCCACTCATGGAACCAATATTAGGTATTACATTCAGTAAAACAACCCGATCCACACACGAACCAATAACAATCAATATAATACAAGTCAACATGCAATATGCAATAAAGTGAACCCGTACCAGGCGTGGTACCCAAGCCAACCAAATAGTAACCTGTACCAGGCGTGGTACCCGAGCCAATGAATTAGTAACCTGTACCAGGCGTGTTACCCGTTCCAACCAAATAGTAACCTGTACCAAGAGTGGTACCCATGCCAACCATGTGTTATACCCGTACCAGGCATCGTACCCGAGCTAACCAAATGTCAACAACCACAGTCAATATATGAACATACACAACTTGTAAAACCAACAAGTAAACCGTTCAATCATAGAATGTAAATAGGAACCTAGACATTCCACACAATTTCCCTAAGCAATGTAATGCATACAATCACTTAGACATGAGTACATCATTATACATATTCACAGAAAATCATAAGCCATCACCTACCCCATTTCCAGGTAACCGGTGAACCGTTAAATCCCATCTGAAGACTATTCCCTAGTTCACCCTTTTTATTATGACATATAACTAGCGATTTCCCTTTTTAGATAAACACACAAGAATACGACACGCTTCCCTTTTCTAACCTTGGCCATACCGCCGATAAGCCTCAAGCAATAAACATTCTTGAAACCCCACCTAAGAGCTTCCTATTCCCATTTCCCGTGCTCAAGCACTCTCCCAGTTCCCCGAACCATCCCGATATGCTAGTCCCTCAACCCATCATTTTATGTCAACAATATAATTAAGCTAACCACATGATACCATTCACAAACCCACCATTTACTCCGTACATCCTAGAAACAACACAACAATTCCCGAATCCCCCAGACTCCGTGCCCAGAGGCCTAAAACATGGATCCCCATTTCTACTATATAAAGTACGGAAAGTAAACAGGTCTAACTACTCATAAAACCTAGCCAACCTGGGCGCCAAGAAGCTGCAACCGTGCGTTTTTGGCTCCGTGGAGGCATTCCTGGCGGTCCTACAGGCCCGGATTCGTGGTTTCGCGTCCTTTTTACCAGAATTCCTTTCTTGTTCTTAGTCTAAAAATAACACATAGTACATACAATTAACATGCAATGGCTGCACATTACCCGTACTATACCATATCCCCAAACCCCAAGCCACCCATGATCATCCCACCCTTTTTCCCGGGCTTTCCACCGTTAAATCTCCTAGTTCTATCATTTTTACAGATAAAACAGAGAATTTAACAACCTATGATCATAGTAACATACTATTAACAATACCCAAGAACATACATGCTTAGAATCCCATTCTTTCCCCAAATTCCACCATCCCTAGGACATTCCAACCCTTCCCCAATTTCCCTCCTAGCAAGTCTACCGCATAGGAAACGTATTACAGAGTTTGGGGAATGAAAGCCTTACCTTAGGGAAGATTTTTTACGGAAGAATGAGGAAAAATGCCTGGAATCGCCTAGCCCTTCTCCCAAAACAAACTTGTGAAAAACTGATGTTTTGGGGAATGTTTTTGCCTTAAAACCCCATCGGCCTGCTATAACGGTCCCCGCTCCACTATAGCGGTTCCGCTATAGCAGTCGGCTGCTGCTATAGCGGTCTTAAGCAGGTTGACCGCCCTTTGACCGCTGCTATAGTAGTAATTTCCACTGCTATAGCGGTGGCTGCTATCGAATGTGGTCGCGCTCGTTATGGACAAAATGTCCAAAAATCTGCCAATTTTGGCCATTTCACAACGCACTTGCTTCTCTCGATGACCTGAAGCAATCCTTTCACGTCAAATGTGATTCTGAGAGTTCTACTTACCCAAATTCAATTTCAAAAAGTCCCCTGGGCTCCTATATGTCTTGGCTACGTGGAAAACTAGCTTAACCCAAGACACCTAGTCCAATCTATACTCGAATTTCCCTAGACTCCACCTCTCTCCAAAACTGGTCGAGGCTAGCCCAGAATTTCAAACTCCCAAACCTGGAGTTTTCTAACTCTAACACTTGGCACGATTGGACTACCCGTAATGACGGACCCAGTCATTACACATATAGGAAGCTATAGATATTTTAACAAGTAGATGATTAATCTTCAAATTCATTTAAAGATGACATATTCACAATTGTAATCTTTTAAACCCGCAAAGCTGAATGTTCTAAACAAATTTCAACCACACCATGAAAAGGATTACAAATTTGATCTTAACCAGCAATCCATTTTTTATACATAGGAGATTAATTAGCCTCTGATTTTCAGAATATCATATAAGGGTACTAAAAGTGAATTCAAGAACAGGGAGAGAACAAAAGATGCAGGCATGGTCAAATACAAAGATGCAAAGCCATATTTTAATCATCTGATTTGTTACTTGAACACATCTTTTAACTCAATTCCTACCAAAACTACCACCAGAGTTTGAGTGATAATGGGAAGCAGTAATGAGCATCATAGAACAAAATAAATTCGTAAAGGAAAAAACAAAACAAAAGAAGCAACTTGGAATGATATCACCACACAACCAGATTCTAACTCTCACTCGTAAATTCTTTCACACCATACCATGTAAATAAAACAAGACCAGTCCAGAAGAGTTTCTAAATCACGAAAACATTTAAATTTCTATATTATCAAACATAGACCAGAAAAGAAAAGAGCAAAAGGCAAAGTGTTTACCTCTTTCGACGCAAAAAATAGGGACTCGAGCTTTGCTAGAAAAGAGCCGCTCCACCGCCGGAAATTGAACTTCAAATTTCTTAGCTAAAACCTGGGCTCAAAGAAGTCTTATAAGGTTTCAGCCCCAGAAAAATGCATGAAAAGCCTATCCCCACTGTAAAAATAGTGGGGTTTATATAGGGAAAGATTTGGGGATTTTGGGAGTGAAATGGCTATGTCGGAGAGTGAGATTTCAGGGGATTTTCTGGGAATTTCTTGAGGGATTTTGAATTCTTGAGGAGATAAAGTGGATAGCTCATGCAATAGTACCATCTTGGTACACGTTTTGAGCGTGATTTCTCCACAAGGACGAGGGTGAAAGAAGATTGCTCCATGTAGCTACCTTTTAGAGGTTTCCTAAGAGGATCTCGCGTGCCTAACATACTGATTGTACGAGAGAGATGAGGGAATGGGGTGGCGGCATTAGGTTTTTTATTGGTGTTGTGAGAGTTAAGGGGTCATTTTGTGTGTGTTGAATGAAGGGAGGGAAGAGGAGTAATAAGGGTTATTTAGTGTGGGCCGGACTGGGTCGAGGAATTGTTTAAGTGGGCTAGAGGAAATGTTAATTGTTGGACTAATAATTGGCTGAAAATCAAAGGGGTTAGAAGGGTGTTTAAAGTTTGGCCACATTTGCAAAATGTGGCCACTTTAGGATTAAGGAGGTAGCCAAATTAAGAATACATTGATGAAATTCGGCTAGAATTTAATTGATTTAAAGAATTAAGCTAGAATAGGAATAGAGACGAATTAATCACAATTAATCGTCTGAGCCTCTTTAATATTAAATGTTTTGAAATAATTATAGAATTTAACACATAGTTACCTCACTTAACAATTATGAAAATTAATTTATTCAATTAATCTCTCATTTTGAATTAATTTAGAGGAAAATCAAGTGTTTTTAATTTAAAAGGATTTTCTTATGAAATTAAACTTTAAAATAGTTTCTTGAGTAAACTTATATAAATTCCACAAAATAAAATGTGAAAAATATAAATTCTTACTCAAACTATTATAAAGCTGATTTGAAAATGTTTTCATCTTTTTTTCAAAACAATTATTTCAAAAATTATTTAAAATTCAAAAAAGGCTCAAGATTAATTTGTAATGTAAAGATCCGCCCGATTTGAATTTGTACATATAGGAAAAATGCTCCCATTACCAAAAAATTGGGTGTCAACAATAGATATGTTCATGATACGATATTTTGTAACAAGCATGATTTTTAGAAAGTGTTTCAAGACGGGTATGGGTTTAGTAAACACATGCCCCAAAACTATGTTTCCACCATAGGATAAGATCATCCGCAATTAGGGCGACTCCTGTATTATTTATAGCCTTCGGGCTCAGCTTTGGGATCCCCAGATTATGTTTCAGCTTATACCCCGACAAGGTATATGATGACTCTGTCAACGAGGGAAAGTTATTGAGTTCTGGCAATATGGACAAGACGGTGTACTCCATGTTACTCACATGGTTTATGTCGGTTAAGAGAAACTCCCCAAAGATAAAACTTGCTTATTTTGAGATAATATATGATCGGCTGAGGCCATTAATTTAAAGAGAGTTTTTATGAAGCATTATTTTTAAGTTTTGTCCAAACTTCAGTTATTCAGTTTTCAATTTCAGTTTTAGTTTTAAGAAAATATTTTAAGAAAGTTTTACTTATATTACTTTAAGTTTCAGCATTCAGTTCGGTCATTCTTCTTTTTCAGTTATTCAACTCTGTGTATTGTTATATTATTCATGTCTCAATTTTTCAGTTTTATCAATTTAGATATTAGTATCATTTCACTTTACTGCTTTACATACCAGTACATTCAATGTAACAACCGAGTCCATCATCACGGGTAAACTTTTCATGCCAAGTTTTGGGTTAGAAAACTTCCGGGTTTAGGAGTTAAAAATTCTGGACTAGGCTAGTCTCGGACAATTTTTGAGCAACATATGGTGTAGGGTAATCTGGTTAAGGATTGGGTAATGTGTCTTGTAGTGAGATAGATTTTTCATTATCTAATACATAGAGGAGTCCCTGAGACTTTTCAAAAGTAAATTCAGGTAAGTAAAACTCCCGGTATCGAGGTTGACGTGAAGGGGTTGTTTTGGAACGTCGTAGATTTAAGGTGTGTTGTAAAATGGGAACTTCTGGGGGAATTTTTTTTTTCTTATCCCATGTCAACCGCTATATAGTAGCAACCACTGCTATAGCGGAAGTCAACTTTGGTCAGCACCGCCATAGCGGTCGGTTTTTCTATGGCGGCGGCGCTATAGAGGTGTACAGACCGCTATAGCATACTGATTTGGGATTCATAATGGTTGGCTCAGGTACCACGCCTGATATAAGATTCATAATGGTTAGCTCGGGTACTACGCCTGGTACGTGATTCATAATAGTTGAATCGAGTACCACGCCTGGTAGGGTTTGATTTACTTACATTGATTGTATTCTTTTGATGGTTCCATGAGTGGACCAGGTTGTATTCTTGAATTGTGATTTCTGCATATATTCCATGAGAGGCTGGGTGACTATAGTTAAATGTGAGGTTGGTCTTAGTGTTGACTAAAATTGCATGTTGAAAACATAGGTGGTGTCCTAGGGATCCTTGATGGGTCTGGGTTGTGTGAAAAGGGTATATGTTTATTCTCACTGGTTTGTCATTGGTTGTTGATTGGTTACATGTGGTCGATAAGTTAAGGAAGAGACTTGTAGCCTACTTGTATTGTTGACTTGTTACATGTTTACTTCACTTTACTCAGCTTTGGTTTACTGTCCATATCTTATTTATTGGAGCTAGCCGATGATCCTACCAGTGCACGGTGATTGTATACCGATTCTGCACTTGCTTTTCTTTTTGTGAGTACAAGACATCTTCCGACGGGTGACACGCGACCTCACTTGTAGTCTAGTGCATTCAGATCTCAAGGGTGAGCTTCTTCGGTCGAGCTACCTTGTCTTCCTCATTTAGTTGTAGCCCAATTGTTTCGGGATTAAACTCTCATTTTTCTTTTGGGGTTGCATCCCCGTACTCTAGACAATTGATAGAATATTTTGGTACGGTGACTTTCAGGTTCTAGGGAGGTTTTTCGCAGATTCTTATTTTATTAGTGTTTTGAGTTTGTGAATGTTAGTTTCTTTTATGCAAACTGGTTTTACGCTATTAGATTCCACTAAGTGTTAGGTTGTTAACTAGTTCGCTCATCCGATGGTTGAGTGGGTGCCACCTACGGCGGGTTGGGTCGTGACAAAGATGGTATCAGAGCCCTAGGTTTATTGATCTCGTCGTACCAAAATGAATCTAGTAGAGTCTTTCGAAATAGTATGGAGATTCTGTACTCTTCCTCATGAGGCTATAGGACTTTAGGAAAACTATCTCTTCTTTCTTCCTTCGTGCTATAACTTGATTCCAATTGGTATCTGGTGATACAAATTGGTATCTAACTCCTTTCACTCTATGTTCACAGATGGTTAATATGAGAAACAACAGAGTAAGAGCAGCAGTCCCAGCAGCGGGCCCAGCTGTCAGGGTTAGAGGAAGGGGTCGAGGCAGAGATCAAGGTAGAGCATCACCCGCCAAGAGTGGAGCTCAAGCAGCTGCAGGAGCACGTAAGGTGACCCCTCCTCCACTGCAGGATCCGACTGAGAAGGAAGTTAAGATTGTTGTTGAGGAGGGTGCAGGTCAGGCGGAGGCGGCACCAGTTGGAGGTTCAGGCCTCCCCCCTATCATGCTCGATGCATTTCAGCAGGTGTGGAGCTTTCTTTGTGAACTGGTTGGTGCAGGATCCACCCCCTGGGTAATGCAGATCAGGTTCTGGGCACCCAAATAGAGGTTGTAGAGGCTCTTAGATGGATGCAACATCGGGTAACGATGAGTTTTTCTGTCCACTGCTAGGACTAGTTATGACAGGGAATGAGCACGAGATGCTGACTAAATTTCTGAAGCTGAAACCTCCTATGTTTCAGGGTACTAAGAAGGAAGATGCTTATGAATTTATCTTGGACTATGATAAGAGGCTGCACAAGATGGGCATTTTGTAACAACATAGGATTGAGTTCGTTACTTTTCAGCTGTAGGGTGATGCTAAGCAATAGTGGAGGTATCATGTGGAATATTGGCCATCGACCTTTCCTCCACTGACTTGGACGAAGTTTCATGCTCTCTTATTAGAGAAGTATGTGCCCCGTACCTTAAGGGATCGAAAAAAGGATGAGTTTCTGGCTCTTGAGAAGGGTAACATGTCAGTTTCAGCATATGAGGCCAAGTTTTATACCTTATGTCGTTTTGCTACTCAGTTGTTGGGCACCAAAGAGGAGAGGATTTGGTTGTTTGTGAAAGGTTTGAATACTGAATTATAGGTGTTGTGGATGCACATGACTTCAGCAGGGAAAAGATTCAATGAGGTCACACACTACGTGAAGAAATTGGAAGGGGTTAAGCAGGTCGGGAAGGCTAAGGTGTTAGCAAAAAAGTCCTGAAATGAGGGAAATTTCAGTGGTTCATATTCCAGGGGCAACAATCAATAAGTGTATTTCGCTCGTCCAATTCAGTCATCCTTGCCTGCTTCCACGGGTGGTCGTTCGGGAGCCAATCAGTTTTCAACTCCTAGAGGCTAAGGGGCTTCTTACACTTCTACCAGCAAGCCTACTCTTGACCGCAGATGTTTTCATTGTGGTAATCTAGGTCACTTCAAGAGGGAGTGCCCTCATAGGCAGACAGGTAATCAGACCCAGCAGCAGTCTAAGGCTGTGGTCCTACGGCTAGATGTGGTTATGCTAAGGGTCGTCCATAGGGTGGGTGAGGTAACTTTCTGGGAGACAGAGGGAATGGCGGCACGGGCAGTGGAATGGCGCAACCAGCTAGGGAAGTTGCTTAGATTGATGACCGAGCCCACTGTTATGCTTTTCCAGGGAAATCTTAGGCTGAGGCATCAGACACAGTGATCACAGGTACCATTCTTGTCTGTGATAGGATGGTTTCTGTACTATTTGACCTAGGTTCTACTTACTCTTATGTGTCTATGAATTTTGCCTTGGGTCTAAATTTGATTTGTGATGTCCTGGATTTCCCTATACATGTTTATGCCCCTGTTAGAGAGTCTGTGATAGTGACTCATATTTATCGTACTTATCTTGTGGTGTTTGTGGGGTTGCAGACTTGGGTAGATTTGGTTATTCTGGACATGTTAGACTTTGATGTTATCTTAGGCATGAACTGGTTGTCTCCTCATCATGCATTATTGAATTGTAATACTAAGACTGTGGGTTTAGAAATTCCGGGTAAGGATAGGCTAGAGTGAGAGGGTGTGTACAGGCCTAAGCCGACTAAAATCATATCATTTGTTCGGGCTAGGAAGCTAGTGGGGAGAGTTTGTTTAGCCTTTTTGGCTCATCTCTGGGATGATAGTGTGGTGTCCCCATTAATTGAGTTAGTTCAGGTTATTTTGGAGTTTTAGGAGGTGTTTCCGGTAGATTTACCTGGTATGCCTTCAGATAGAGATATCAATTTTTGTATAGACTTAGAGACGAGCACTCACCCAATTTCCATTCCTTCATATCGTATGGCTCCGGCAGAGTTGAGGGAACGTAAGACTCAGCTTTAGGAACTCTTAGATAAAGGTTTTATCCATCTCAGTGCATCACCTTGGGGTGCTCCGATATTGTTTGTGAAAAAGAAGGATGGTAGTATATGGATGTGCATAGACTATCGGCAATTGAACAAGGTTACTATTCAGAAGAAGTATCCTTTACCCATATAGATGATCTCTTTGACCAGCTACAGGGTGCATCTGTGTTTTCGAAATTGACTTAAGGTCAGGGTACCATCAATTAAAGATTAGGCCCGATGACATCCCTAAGACTGTTTTTAGACCTCATTGTGGGCATTACGAGTTTTTAGTGATGTCGTTTGGGTTGACCGCTGGTAGCATTCATGAGTTTAATGAATGGGGTATTCAAATCTTATCTGGATTCATTCATCATTATGTTTGTAGATGACATCTTGATCTACTCCAAGATTATGGAGGAGCATGCTGAGCATCTACGCATTGTGTTGGACATTTTGAGGCACCAGAAGATATATGCAAAAAATTTCAAGTGTGAATTTCGGTTGACTTCAGTCGCTTTCCTTGGGTATTTGGTGTCAGAAAGAGGGGTGATTGTGGATCCAAGAAGATTGAGACAGTTAAGAGTTGGGTCCGACCTATATCTGTGACTGAGGTGAGGAGTTTTATGGGGCTTGCATGGTACTATCGTAGATTTGTCAAAGATTTTGCGTCCATCGTTACTCATTTGACAAGGTTGAATCAGAAAGAGGTACCATTTGTGTGGTCCTACAAGTGTGAGGATAGCTTCCAAAAGATCAAGACACTTGTTACCATAGCTCTCATCCTATCATTGCCAGTTGAAGGTAAGGATTTCATTGTATATTGTGATGCTTCACATTCAGGTTTGGGTGTTGTGTTAATGCAGGACAATAATGTTATAGCATATGCCTCTAGGCAGTTGAAGCCTCATGAGAAAAATAATCCAACCCACGACTTGGAGCTGGCAGCGGTGGTTTTTGCGCTCAAGATTTGGAGGCACTATCTCTATGGTGTCAAGTGTGAATTGTTCACCAATCATCGCAGTCTGCAATATGTATTTAATCAGAAGGACATGAATCTGAGGCAGGAGAGGTGGATGGAGTTATTGAAAGATTATGATGTGACCATCCAGTACCATACGGGTAAGGTTAATGTGGTGGTAGATGTATTGAGCTGGAAGACCATCAACGTGGGCAGTTTGGCTTATTTGGGGGTTGTACAAACGACCATTGGCAAGGGAGATTCGGACTCGAGAATCTAAGTTCATGCAACTGGGCATCTCAGAACAGGGTGGGGTATTGCCGAGTATTGAGGTTAAAACCACATTCATAGAAGAGATAAAGACCAAGCAATTTCACGATGCACAGTTGAGAAAGCTTCAAAGCAAGGTAGTATCCGGGGAGTCCAAGGACACCACCTTGGACGCTAATGGGATGATGAGCTTGATGTGAGGCCAAAATTACATATATTTAGTCATTATTTATCTCATATTTAGTCTTTTTATTATTGTATTTTGAGCATTGATTTTATGAATTATTCTTATATTGAGCATTTTATGTGTAGGATTAAAATGGTGGAAAGTTAAAAAAAATTTGGAGAAGAAACGAATCAAAAATGAGAAATCATATAAGGAAATCAAGCAGACAGCTTAATGGATTGAATTCATTATTATATTATTATTTCTATATATGAATTTCAATTGAATTTGGAGGAAAAGCAGCCTCCCACCCACTGCCACGTGTCAACTAATGAAAAGCCATATTGAAGCGGCAGCAACAACATTGACGCGGCAAACCCAATTTAATTGGATTTTCGTTTCCTAATTCGTTTTGGACTCAGTTATTTTATTTGAGGCTTTTTTCTACATCTATAAATAGTCCATAAGAATAGTTTTTATAAAAAAAATGATATACTTTTTTTACTTTTAACTTTGTAAGATAGGAAGAGCTAAGAACCATCGTGGAGGCCGGAGAATTTTGGTTTATTCTATTCTTCTCCTTTATTATTTATTTGTGTTCTTGAATTATATATTTTTCTACTTTGAAGTAATTTTCATGGTTAATACAAGTAAGTCTTTTATTATGTATTATTCTATGATTCTTGTGAGCATGAGTAGCTAAATGCCATAGTGAGTAGCTAAATACCATAACTAGGGTTGTTGAAACCATGATGAATTAACAAATGTAGGTTAAACAGTTAATGATTCTAGAAAGGTGTTTATGCATGTATTGTTCTTCCCTTCGCTTTGATTATTTTTTTAACGATGGACAACGTTAGAACTCGCCTTATTCTTACTTGCCTGAGAAAAGGGATGTTTACAACAGAGATTTGAGGCTACCAACCCTCATCTAATAGCTTGACCTTGTCCGGGAATAGCTAATCTGGGATCAAGGGTAAGGGTAAGTAAAAGCATACACCCGCAGTCGAACCAAGGCGTGTGGTGAAATTCATCTATCTGAGGGACCAACTATTTAGGTGAACCTAACTTACCGATCTTGCATGTTAAGCACTAGAATAGATCTTTAATTGCGTATATTTTCTAAGTTATGAAATCACGGTAAACACAGTCCTAGTTACCTTTAATTCTTTGAACACAGTTAAATATTAAATTACTGATAATTCCTATTTTTACTTTTGATACATAAACCCCCCTTGAAATAAAGACGACCGATTAAATATTAACTACTGACGTATTTCTTCCATATTCCTCGTGGGATCGGCCCTAACCTCAGTTAGGTTTTATATTTGACAATGATCGCTTTATACTTCATAAAAGAGGTGTAATTTGGGCGTATCAAATTTTGCCACCGTTGTTGGGGAATACGGTTTAGAAATTATCTTTAGTGTTTATTTTTATTTGTAGTCTTTTTTATTATAACTTTTTTATATTATTATTTTTTTTATAAATATTTTTTATTATTTTAGTGCTCTTCTTGAGATAACATCTGAAAAAGTAGGGAGTGATATGTGTTCTTGTAATTTTGTGCTTTTGATAGTGTGGATCCTTGCACGAAATTATTAGATTTATTTGGGGATGTCCATAAGATCTTGAAATCTATATTTATACAGCTCTTAAAAGAAAAAAAAATTGAGTTTATTGATGAGCTTGATAAGTTTGAGTTGGATATCCTCAACTTGGAAAAAGAGTTGAGTACAAAAGTTGATGCGTTTGATGCCCAACAAATTAGTTATGAATTGTGTGAGGAAGAAACAATGCTTATAAGCCACCTTGAGGAGCTAAAATTAGAGGAACAACTACTAAATCATACTCTTATTGATGTTGTCACTGTTGAGAAGAGTACACTAGAGTTATGTGAAGAAGTAGATAAAATTATTTTTAAAGACACTAGTGTGTGTGAATATGAGAATGTAAATAATAATACAATTCATAAGTTAGGACGCATTGGACCCCATTTCAATCATTTTTCTAGAGTATGTTTAGATGGTGAGTTATTAATCGAGCCATATGAACTTTTGGAAGAGTGTAAGGAGGAGGAACAATGTGCCTATATTCTTGAACTTATTGTACCAAAATCGGAGAATTACATTCCTCACTTAAGGTTCAAAAAGTACGAAATTCGATATCTATTACTTGGGACCTTTATATTTATACCACCGCCTCTTAAGCATAGTAAAAAAATGAGAAAAAAAATTAGGTGTGCAATTCATAAGTTCTAAGTGGAAGAAAAAATGGTTCACGTGATGGTGTCGTACCGCAACGTTAAATCAGGCGCTTATTGGGAGGCAACTCAATTTGTAGTATAGCTTCTTATTTTTTATAGTGTTATGTTTTTTTTTCTTTTTTTCTTTTTTAATTTTTGTGCAGATTAGGGGAAGTCTGAGTACCAAAATTTGAAACTAAAGAATATAATTGAGTTTAAGTGTGGGACTGTGCGACCCTTGATGAAAAATTACGAGAAAACATGTTCTTATCTAGGCCCTAGAGGGCCTCAGGGAGTATCTCTCACCCTCCTCCTCCTCCTCCTCCTCCTTCTTCTATAAATTGCTTATGGGATAAAGCATAATTTTAAGTGTTGGATGGAGAATCTTACGATAATTGTAAGTTAACGGTGAGTATGTCATATAATTTTATTTTATTTTAACAAAGAAAGATAAAAAGATTTTTTTTTCTAATATTTTTTTTCCATTTTTTTAAGTTTTTGTTAGTGGCATATTTCATCCACTCCTTGATTTTTCTTATGGCCACGGTTCTTTTTCAAGGGAGGCCCTTTGAACCTGGTAAAAAAAAAATTAGAGTGATTTTTTTTATATTTTTAGGAATAGTTTTTTTTGGAGAGAAAAGAGAAGACCCTTTTTGACTTGTTTGATACTAGCATATTTAGGCCTGAGTTTGAGTAATATTTTTCTGTGAGTGCTTGAGTATGAAATAAAATAGTAGACTTTTTGACACCTAGGCTCAAGGTAGTAACTTTGTATATAGCTTATTCTTATTTTGTAGTTTGTTATGACCCTGTCTGTCTTAGAAGTAGAATTGATCCATCTTGATTGAGACTTGTGCCATGAGAGCTGAGGATTTTTCTTGTATATTTCATGTTTTGCATCATAGTCTAGAACTTGCCCTGCATGTTATTGAAGCGAAATAAAAGGCACTGCTTTGTTTAGAAAATGATATAGGTTTTCTTTGATATGTCTTGTGAATTTTAGCTTTTTCAGATATTATATCACTAGTTACCCCTTTGAGCTTGTAGCCTTTCATTTGGTAGCCGTAATTTTTGCCTTGATCCTTTTGCTGAATCTCTAGTTTTTGCACCCTGCTTCCTTAAGCATTGTAGTATGGACTATGATAAAATTGTTAAATTTGGAAAAAAAGATGGTTGAGTGAAAAAATGACTAATGATAGATACAAAGTGATGAAAAGACCCTCTTAGCCAGAATGGGACATGAAAAAAAAGAAGGAAATTTCTTGAAAAAAAATATATATGATTGAAGCGTTCTTGATATGATGAGAATTACTAGTGAAAATAATTGAAGAGAGGGCTGAAAAAAAAGTGAAAAAAATGGGTGATGAAGTTCAAAAAGTGCAAAGTTCTTAGGAAAGTATAAGTCACTATTATATAGTTTCCTATCCGTCCCCTATCTAACATTAGAACCCGTAAAAGTCCTATTTGATTCTATTCGAGCATGCTTAATTAATGGAGATGTACATAATGGGCAAGCCTATGGTTCTTTGTGCATACATGTGAATTCTTTATGAGTGCGAGAGTTGTTCTTTGATGCTAAGTCCTTAATTTATATTCGATTCTTTAAATTGAGTATGTAGACTATTTCTTTTTGTGAGGGCACTTGCTTCATCATAGATAGCTGATTTTATTAGCTTTATTTGATAGAGTAGGTGAGCGAACTTGATTTGATGAGTTAAAGTCTGTCTTTGAGGTTAGGAGGTTAGAAGGTTGTTGTTTATTTGTATATCTTGCATAATGATCGGGAAGTGTACTTAATATTATGATTTGTTACATGGCCTAATTGTTTGTATCAATAAAAGTGGTGGTAATCCTAGTTTTTTTTTAAGATGAGCTTTAATGCTTGCTCGAGGACGAACAAGAGTTTAAGTGTGGGGTGGTGATGTGAGGCCAAAAATACATATATTTAATCATTACTTACCTCATATTTAGTTTTTTTATTATCGTTTTTTGAGCATTGATTTCATGAATTATTCTTATATTGAGCATTTTATGTGTAGGATTAAAATGGTGGAAAGTTAAAAAAATTGGAGAAGAAACGAATTAAAAATGAGAAATCATATAAGGAAATCAAGCAGACAGCTTAATGGATTGAATTCATTATTATATTATTATTTCTATATATGAATTTCAATTGAATTCGGAGGAAAGCAGCCTCCCACCCACTGCCACGTGTCAACTAATGAAAAGCCATATTGAAGCGGCAGCGACAACATTGACGCGGCAAACCCAATTTAATTGGATTTTCGTTTCCTAATTCGTTTTGGACTCAGTTATTTTATTTGAGGCTTTTTTCTAAATCTATAAATAGTCCATAAGAATAGTTTTTATAAAAAAAATGATATACTTTTTTACTTTTAACTTTGTAAGCTAGAAAGAGCTAAGAACCACCGTGGAGGCCAGAGAACTCGTCTTATTCTTACTTGTCGGACCAAAGAGGTAACGAATGAGAAAAGGGATATTTACAACGGAGATTTGAGGCTACCAACCCTCATCTAATAGCTTGACCTTGTCCGAAAATAGCTAATCTGGGATCAAGGGTAAGTAAAGCATACACTCGCGGCCAGACAAAGCCGTGTGGTGAAATTCATCTATCTGAGGGACCTACTATTTAGGTGAACCTAACTTACCGGTCTTGCATGTTAAGTACCAGAATAGATCATTAATTGTGTATACCTTCTAAGTTATGAAAAAATGGTAAACACAGTCCTAGTTACCTTTAATTCTTTGAACACAGTTAAATATTAAATTACTAATAATTCCTATCCTTACTTTTGATACATAAATTCCCCTTGAAATAAAGATGACCGATTAAATATTCACTTCTCACGTATTTCTTCCATATTCCTCGTGGGATCGACCTTAACCTCAGTTAGGTTCTATATTTGACAATGACCTCTTTATACTTCATAAAAAAGGTGTAATTTTGGCGTTTCAGAGCTTCAGATAGAGGATTTGTATTCCCCGGGTTGATGACTAACCTAGACGATGTTGGCAAAGGCTTATGGTTTATGGTATTCTGTAAAAACCGGGTCCGTCATTACGGGTAGACCAATCGTGCCACATTTTAGAGTTAGAAAACTCTGGGTTTGGGAGTTTAAAATTCTAGACTAGGCTAGCTTCGATCGGTTTTGGAGCGATGTAGAGTCTAGGGAAATCCGGGTAAAAATGGATTTAGGTGTCTTGGATTGAGCTAGTTTTCCATGTGGCCAAGACATAAAGGAATCCAGGGGACTTTTCGGAATCACAATTGGGTAAGTAGAACTCCCAGAATCGCGTTTGACGTAAAGGAGTTTTTTGGGACGTCGGGGGAAATAAGTGTGTTGTGAAATGACCAAAATTGGCAAATTTACGTACTTCCTGCCCGTGACGAGCGAAGTCACACGTGATAGAGGCCACCGCTATAGCAGTAGAATTTACCACTATAGCGGCGATCAAGGGGCGATCAACTCACTTAGGACCGCTATAGCGGCAGATGACCGCTATAGCGGAGCGGGGACCGCTATAGCGGAGCGGGGACCTCTATAGCGGGCCGATGGGTTTTTAATGCAGAAACAACTCTCAAATCATCAGATTTTCACATGTTGTTTTGAGAGAGGGGCTGGGCGAATTTCAGGAGATTTTCTTCATTCCTCTGCCAAAAATCGTTCATAAGGTAAGGTTTTCGTTCCCCACACTTTGTAATACGTTTCCTATGTGGTAGAATTGCTAGGAGAGAAATTGGGGAAAGGTTGAAATAACCTAAGGATGATGGAATCCAGGGAAGAAGGGGGGGTTCCAAACATGTATGTTCTTGGGTGTTGATTTAAGTACGTTAAAATGATCATGGGTTGTTTAATTTCCTGTTTTGTATGTAAAAAATGATAAGACTAGAAGAATTAACGGCGGAAAGCCCGGGAAAAAGAGTGGAATGATCATGGGTGGCCTGGGGTTTGGGGATTTGGTATAATCTAGGTAATGTACAGGCCTGTATGTTAATTGTATGTATTATGTGTTATTTTTAGACCAAGAACGCGAGAGGAATCCGGAACACGGGAAAGCTCGGGTTGAATAGATCTTGGAACATTTCGAGGTAGGTGATGGCTTTCATATTTCTGTGAATGTGTATATTCATTGTACTCGTTGTCTAAGTAATGGTGTGCGTTACATTGCTTAGGGAAATTGTATGGAATGTCTAAGTTCAATTTACAGTCTATGTTTGAAGGGTTTTACTTGTTGGCTTTACAAGAGGTTTGCAATCATCTATTGACTGTTTTTGTTGACATTCGATTGGCTCGGGTACCATGCCTGGTACGGGTATAACATATGATTAGCACGGGTACCATGCCTGGTACGGGTATAACATTCGGTTGGCACGGGTACCACGCCTGGTACGGGTTTACTTTATTGCATCTTGCACTGTTTCATTGACTATTGTATTACATTGGTTGATATTGGTTCTGTGAGAGGACCGGGTTATTTTGTTGAATGTGATACTTGGTATTGGTTCCGTGAGTGGACCGGATTGTTATTGAAAAATGCTATTGATTATTGGTCCTTGAGTGGCCGGGAACTGTTGTATGACTGTTGAGTTGGTCTTGGTTTAGGCCGGGTAATCACTACTTGTAGTATTTTCTAGAGGGGATTCCAGGGTGGGTCCGGGCTAGGCGGTAAGGTGTGGTTATGGTTTTCTTGTTGGTGGAATAGAACTGTAAGATATGGATTCATGCGGTAATAAGCTAGGTAGAGACCTGTAGTCTAGAGATGCTTGTGATATTTGTTGCATGTTTGCCATACTTTTTACTGGATTTTGCATACTTTTTATATACTATTTTCTTGAATACTGGCTGATGATCCTACTAGTATACAGTGGTGGTGTACTGATACTGCACTTGTCTTTCTTTTGGTGAGTACAGGAAATCTTCCAGCGGCTGACACGAGACCTCAAATTTAGCACCGACGTTTTCGATCTTCAAGGGTGAGCTGCCGATTCGAGCTACCTTTGGATTATCATTAGAGTTTTAGTCTATTTGTTCAGACTTAAAAACTATTTATTATTTTGTTTGGGGTTGCATCCCCATACTCTAGATTTGGTAGTGATGTTTGGTACGATGACTTTCAGTTCCTAGGTGGGATTTTCTGCAGATTATTAATTATGATAAGTTTTGAGTAGTTGATCTTATTTTCATTGCTAGTTTACCTTGATGCTTGTTGGTTTTAGGCTGTTAGTCTAGGCAAGGGTGGAACTCTATTGGTTCGCTCATCCGAGGGTTGGGTGGGTGCCACTCACGACGGGTTGGGTCGTGACAAAGATGGCATCAAAGCCTAGGTTTGTTGATCTCGTTGTATCAAACAGTTCTAGTAGAGTCTTGCGGAATGGTGCGGAGATGTCCGTACTTTTCTTTGAGAGGCTACAAGGCTTTAGGAAAAAAAAACTATCTCTTCTTCTTTTCCTTCGTGCTATAACTCGATTCCAATTGGTATCTGGTGATACGAATTGGTATCTAACTTTATTCACTCTTTTGTCCGCAGATGGTTACTACAAGGAATAACGGAGCAAGGACAGCGAGCCCAGTTGTTCGCGGCAGAGGTAGGGGAAGGGGTAGGGGACGAGCTGGAGTCGCACCTGCCAGGGGTAGAGCTCAAGCTGCTGCTGCTGCACGTGAGGTAACCCCTCCCCCACCTCTGGATCATGTGGCTGAGGATGTAGAAGAAGTAGTGGTAGAGGATAGAGGAGCTCAGGAGGAGGTGGCACCAGTTGGAGGTGCATGCCTTCCCGCTATGACACCAGAAGCTTTCAGCCAGGCGTGGGATATTCTGAGTGGGTTGGTTGGTGCTGGAACCATACCCCCATCTTATGCAAATCAGGCCTTGAATACTCAGCCAGCAGTTACTACGGCGCCAAGGATGGATGCATCTTCGGGCATAGTTGATCTCCTCAGGCCAATGCTAGGCCCAGTGATGACAGGTAATTAGCATAAGATACTGACTAAGTTCCTTAAGCTGAAATCTCCGATGTTTCAGGGTACAGATAAGGAGGATGCCTATGAGTTCATCCTGGTCTGCCATGAGAGGTTGCACAAGTTGGGTATTGTACGTCAGCATGGGGTGGAGTTTGTCACTTTTCTGCTGCAGGGTGATACCAAGCAGTGGTGGAGGTCTCATGTTGAGTGTCGGTCGTCTATCCTACCTCCACTGACTTGGGAGCAGTTCCATGCATTATTTCTAGAGAAGTACATTCCTCGTACTTTGAGGGACCGAAAGAAGGATGAGTTTCTGAACTTGGAGCAGGGTGGCATGTCAGTATCAACTTATGAGGCTAAGTTTCAGGCGTTGTCTCGTTTTGCTACGCAGATGTTGGGTTCCGAGGAGGAACGGGTCCAATTATTCGTCAAGGGTCTGAATAGTGAACTGCATGTACTATTCTTGTCTGTGATAAAATGGCCTCAGTATTATTTGACCCAGGATCTACATATTCTTATATATCTGTTAGTTTTGTATTGGGTCTGAATTTGAATTGCGATATCCTTGATTCCCCTATCCATGTATCTACCCAAGTTGGAGAATCAGTGATTGTGACTCATGTGTATCGTGACTATTCTGTGGTATTTGTGGGGTTACGTACTTGGGTAGATTTAGTAATTCTTGATATGGCTGATTTTGATATTATCTTGGGTATGACCTGGCTGTCTCTATATCATGTTGTGTTAAACTGTAACACAAAAACTGTGACTCTAGAAATTTCGGGTAAGGATAGACTAGAGTGGGAAGGTGTATACAGGCCTAAGCCAGTTAAGATAATATCGTTTGTTCGGGCTAGGAAGCTAGTGGGAAGGGGGTGTTTAGCCTTCTTAGCTCATATTTGGGATGAGAGTATGGAGTCCCCTTCTATTGAGTCAGTTCTGGTGGTGTCCGAATTTGTAGAGGTATTTCCAGCGGATTTTCCTGGTATGCCTCCGGACAAGGATATAGATTTTTGTATTGATTTGGAGCCAGACACTCATCCCATCTCTATTCTTCCGTATACAATGGCTCTGGCAGAGTTAAGGGAACTTAAGACTCAGTTGCAGGAACTCCTAGATAAAGGATTTATACGTTCCAGTGCTTCACCTTGGGGGGCTCCAGTTTTGTTTGTGAAAAAGAAGGATGGTATTATGCGGATGTGCATAGACTACATACAGTTGAACTAGGTGACCATCCAGAATAAGTATCCTTTACCCCAGATAGATGATTTGTTTGACCAACTTCAGGGTGCATCAGTGTTTTTGAAAATTGACTTGAGGTCGGGGTACCATCAGTTGAAAATTTGGCCTGAGGATATTCCAAAAACTGCTTTTCAGACTCGGTATGGACATTACAAGTTTCTAGTAATGTCGTTTAGTTTGACCAATGCTCCGGAAGAATTAATGAGTTTGGTGAATGGGGAATTTAAGTCCTACTTGAATTCTTTTGTTATCATGTTCATTGATGATATTTCAATCTACTCTAAGAGTAGAGAGGAGCATGTTTATCATCTTGGCATTGTGCTGGACATCTTGAGGCACCAAAAGCTTTATGCAAAATTCACTAAGTGTGAGTTTTGGTTGACTTATGTGGCCTTTTTGGTGCATGTGGTGTCCGAAAAGGGGGTGATGGTGGATCCACATAAAATTGAGGCAGTTAAGAGTTGGGTCCGTCCTAGATCTGTGACAGAGGTGAGAAGTTTTGTTAGGCTAGCGGGGTACTACCGGAGGTTTGTGAAGAACTTTGCTTCTATTGCTGCTCACCTAACCCGGCTGACACAGAAGGAGGTACCATTTGTGTGGTCCGACAAGTGCGAGGAGAGCTTCCAAAAGCTCAAGACACTTTTGACCACGGCGCCTATATTGTCCTTGCCGATTGAAGGTAAAGACTTTATTGTTCATTGTGATGCTTCACATTCTGGTTTGGGTGCTGTGTTAATGCAGCATAGAAATGTGATAGCCTATGCATCCAGGCAGTTAAAGGTGCATGAGAGGAATTACCCGACTCACGATTTAGAGTTGGCAGTGGTGGTTTTTGCTTTGAAAATCTGGAAACACTACCTTTATGGTGTCAAGTGTGAAGTATTCACAGATCATCGCAGTCTGCAGCATGTTTTCACTTAGAAGGATTTGAATCTGAGGCAGAGAAGGTGGATGGAGTTATTGAAATATTATGTGTGACCATTCAGTACCATCCGGGAAAGGCTAATGTGGTAGTAGAGGCATTGAGCCAGAAAATTATTAGCATGGGTAGCTTTGCTTGTTTGGGGGTATCCAAACGAACGCTAGCTAAGTAAATTCAGGCTCTGGAGGCCAAGTTCATGCACTTGGGTGTCTCAGACCAAGGCAGGTTGTTGGCCAGCATTGAGGCCAAGGCCACCTTCACAGAAGAAATAAAGGCAAAACAGTTTCAGGATCCAAAACTAGGCAAGTTGCGAAGTAAAGTGATATCCGGGGAGTCCAGATATGTCATATTAGACTCTGGTGGTATATTGCATTTCAGGGAGAGGATTTGTGTTCCTCGAGTTGATGATATAATTCCAAAAATTCTGACAGAAGCTCATGGTTCGCGGTACTTGATCCATCCGGGTGTAACCAAAATGTACAGGAACTTGAGGCAGCATTACTGGTGGCCCGGGATGAAAAGGGACATAGTTGATTTTCTGTCCAAGTGTCAAAATTGCCAGCAGGTAAAATATGAACATCAGAGACCTGCAGGACTACTTCAGAGGATGCCAATTCCAGAGTGGAAGTGGGAGAGGATAGCCATGGATTTCGTGGTGGGTTTTCCCAAGACATTGGGGAAGTATGACTCAATTTGGCTCATTGTTGACAGGCTGACCAAGTCCTCTCATTTCATTCCGATTAGGGTAGATTACAATTCGCAGCAGTTGGCCAAGATCTACGTGAATGAGATTGTAAGACTGTATGGGGTACCACTATCCATCATTTCAGACAGGGGTACGTAGTTACTTCTAAGTTCTGGGGAAGGTTACATGAAGAGTTGGGTACACAACTCACCTTTAGCACAACCTTCCAACCTCAGACTGATGGTCAGTCGGAGAGGACAATTAAAGTATTGGAGGATATGCTGAGAGCATGTGTAATAGACTTTTGTGGTCATTGGGACCAGTTTCTACCATTGTGCGAATTCTCGTACAATAACATCTACCACTCCAGTATCGATATGGCACCGTTCGAGGCCCTGTATGGGAGAAACTGCATATCATCGGTTGGGTGGTTTGAGGAAGGTGATGTGAAGCCTCTGGGCATAGACTTAGTGAAGGAAGTGCAGGAAAAAGTAAGGGGCATACAGACCAAGTTGTTGGCTGCTCAAAGAAGGCAGAAGGAGTATGCATATCGTAAGGTCTAGGACATGGACTTTCAGGTTGGTGAACAGGTATTGCTAAAAGTGTCACCAATGAAAGGGGTTATGCGGTTTGGTAAGAAGGGCAAGCTTAGCCCTTGGTTTATCGGTCTGTTTGAGGTCCTTGAGATTGTGGGGCCAGTGGCTTACAAGTTAGAACTGCCACCTAGTTTGTCGGGAGTCCATCCGGTATTCCATGTATCCATGCTCAAGCGATACCATGGGGATGTGGACTACATCATCAAGTGGGATAAAGTACATTTTTGATAAAGATCTTTGTTATGAGGAGAAACCGGTTGTGATTCTTGCTCAAAATGTCCGGAGGTTGAGGACAAAGGTGATTGACATGGTGAAAGTTCAGTGGAAGCATCATCCGGTTGAGGAAGCCACTTGGGAAACCGAGAAGGACATGCGGGACAAGTACCCTCAACAGTTTGAGGATTCAGGTACTACACTTCTTTCCTGTTATTTCTATAAATTTGGATTTGATCATTCAGGGATGAACAATGGGTAAATTGGTATCTGTTATAACGACCGGATCCGTCGTTATGGGTAGACCAATCGTGCAATATTTTAGAGTTAGAAAACTCTGGGTTTGAGAGTTTGAAATTTTGGACTAGGCTAGCCTCGTCCAGTTTTGGAGCGAGGTAGAGTCTAGGGAAATCCGGGTAAAAAATGGGTTTAGGTGTCTTATATTGAGCTAGTTTTTCACGTGGCCAAGACATAAAAGAGTCCGGAGGACTTTTTTGAATCATAATTGGGTAAGTAGAATTCCCAGAATCGTGTTTGACGTGAAGGGGTTGTTTCGGAACATCGAGGGAAACAAGTGTGTTGTGAAATGGCCAAAACTGGAAAATTTTCGGACTTTATGCTCGTGACAAGCGCTTTCATGCGCGATAGCGGCCACCGCTATAGTGGTAGAAATTACGGTTATAGCAGCGGTCAGGGGATGGTCAACTCACTTAAGACCGCTATAGCGGGACCGTTATAGCGGAGCGGGGAGTGCTATAGCGGGCCAACGGGTTTTTAATGCAGAAATAGCTCTCAAAACATCAGATTTTCACAAGTTGTTTTGGGAGAAAGGCTGGGCGAATTTCAGGCGATTTTCTTCATTCCTCCACCAATAATCGTTTCTAAGGTAAGGTTTTCGTTCCCCACACTTTGTAATACGTTTCCTATGAGGTAGAATTGCTATGAGGGAAATTGGGAAAAGGTTGGAATGACCTAGGGATGATGGAATCCGGGGAATAAGAGGGGTTACAAACATGTATGTTCCTGGGTGTTGATTTAAGTACGTTAAAATGATCATAGGTTGTTTAATTTCCTGTTTTGTCTGTAAAAAATGATAAGACTAGGAGAATTAACGGTGGAAAGCCCGGGAGAAAGGGTGGAATGATCATGGGTGGCCTAGGGTTTAGGTATTTGGTATAATCTGGGTAATGTACAAGCTTGTATGTTAATTGTATGTGTTATTTTTAGACCAAGAACGCGAGAGGAATCCGGAACACGGGAAAGCTCGGGTTGAATAGAGCTTGGAATATTTCGAGGTAGGTGATGGTTTTCTTATTTCTGCGAATGTATATATTCATTGTACTCTTTGTCTAAGTAATAGTGTGCATTACATTGCTTAGGGGAATTATGTGGAATTTCTATGTTCGGTTTGCAGTTTATGTTTGAATGGTTACTTGTTGTCTTTACAAGGGGTGTGCATTCATCTATTGACTATTGTTTTTGATATTCGGTTGGCTCGGGTATCATGCCTAGTACGGGTATAACACATGATTGGCACGGGTACCACGCGTGGTACGGGTATAACATTTGGTTGGCATGGGTACCACGCCTGCTACAGGTTTACTTTATTGCATCTTGCACTGTTTCATTGACTATTGTATTGCATTGGTTGATATTGGTTCCTTGAGAGGACCGAGTTGTTTTGTTGAATATGATACTTGGTATTGGTTCCGTGAGTGGACCGGGTTGTTATTGAAAAGTTCTATTGATTGGTGGTCCTTGAGTGACCGGGAACTGTTGTATGACTGTTGAGTTGGTCTTGGTTTAGGCAGGGTAAATCACTACTTGTAGTATTGTCTAGAGGGGATTCTAGGATTGGACCGGGCCAGGCGGTAAGGTGTGGTTATGGTTTTCTTGTGGTGGAATAGAACTGTAAGAGATGGATTCATGTGGTAACAATCTAGGTAGAGACCTGTAGTCTAGAGATACCTGTGATATTTGTTGCATGTTTCCCATACTTGTTACTGGATTTTGCATACTCTTTATATACTGTTTTCTTGAATACTGGATGATGATCCTACTAGTACACAGTGGTGGTGTACTGATACTGCACTTGTCTTTCTTTTGGTGACTACAAGAAATCTTCTAGTGGCTGAGATGAGACCTCAGATTTAGCATCGACGTTTTTGATCTTCAAGGGTGAGCTGCCAATTCGAGCTACCTTGGGATTATCATTAGAGTTTTAGTCCATTTGTTCAGACATAAAAACTGTTTCTTATTTTGTTTGGGGTTGCATCCCCATACTCTATATTTGGTATTGATGTTAGGTACGATGATTTTCAGTTCCTAGGTGGGATTTTCCGCAATTTATTAATTATGATAAGTTTTGAGTAGTTGATCTTATTTTCATTGCTAGTTTACTTTGATGCTTGCTGGTTTTAGGTTGTTAGTCTAGGCAAGAGTGGAACTCTATTGGCTCCCTCATCCGGGGGTTGGGTGGGTGCCACTCATAACGGATTGGGTCATGAAATATTCAATTTTATTGGTGGCGTGGGATGAAAAGGGACATAGCTGATTTTGTGTCTAAGTGTCAGAATTGTTAACAGGTGAAGTATGAGAACCAAAGTCCTGCCGGAATACTTCAGCAAATGCACATTCCCAAGTGAAAGTGGGAAAGGATATCCATGAATTTTGTGGTGGGTCTTCCCAAGACTTTGATAAAGTATGACTCGATTTGGGTCATTGTGGACCGGCTGACCAAGTCAGCTCACTTCATTCCGGCTAGGGTGGACTATAATTCATAGCAGCTGGCTAAGATCTATGTTAAGGAGATCATAAGACTGCATGGGGTACCACTGTCCATCATTTCAGACAGGGGTACGTTGTTTACCTCTAAGTTCTGGGATAAGTTATATGAAGAGTTGGACACTTAACTCACTTTCAGCATAACATTCCATCCTCAGATAGATGGTCAATCGGAGAGGATAATCCAAGTGTTGGAAGACATGCTAAGAGCATGTGTGATTGACTTTGGGGGTCATTGGGGCTAGTTCCTATCGTTGTGAGAGTTCTCATATAACAACACCTACCACTCCAGTATCGATATGACACCATTTGAGGCACTGTATGGGAGGGGATGTAGATCATCCATAGGGTGGTTTGAGGCAGGCGATGTGAAGCCTCTGGGCATAGACTTAGTAAAGGACGCACAGGAGAAATTAAGGGGCATTCAGACCAAGATGCTAGCAGCCCAGAGTAGGCAGAAGGAGTACGCGGATCGCAAGGTAAGAGACATGGACTTTCAGGTTGGTGAACATGTATTATTAAAAGTGTCACTAATAAAGGGGGTTATGCGCTTTGGCAAGAAGGGTAAGCTCAGCCCTCGGTTTATTGGTCTATTTAAAGTTCTCGAAATTGTAGAGCCAGTGGCTTACAGGCTAACACTGCCACCCAATTTATCAGGAGTCCATCTAGTCTTCCATGTTTCCATGTTGAAGTGATACCATGGGGATAGGGAATACATCATTAACTGAGATGAGATATTACTAGACAAGGATCTTTAGTACGATGAGAAGTCGATTGCAATTCTTGATCGGGATATCCGAAAGTTGAGGACAAAGGAGATCAAATCTGTGAAAGTTCTATGGAAGCATCATCTGATTGAGGAAGCCACTTGGAAACCGAGAAGGACATGCGGGACAAGTACCCTCACTTGTTAGAGGATCCAGGAACTACACTTTTCCCTCTTTTATTTTGTATTTTCAGGTTTTGGTCACTGGGGGATGAACGATGGGTAAATTGGTATTTGTTATAATGATCGGGTCCATCATTACGGGTAAATTTTTATGCCAAGTTTTGGGTTAGAAAACTTCTGGGTTTAGGAGTTGAAAATTCTGGGCTAAGATAGTCTAGGATGGTTTCTGAGCACGGTATGGTCTAGGGAAATCTGGGTAAGGATTGGGTAATGTGTCTTGTAGTGAGATAGTTATTTCATTAGCTAAGACATAGAGGAGTCCGAGTGACTTTCTGAAAGTGAATTTGGGTAAGTAAAACTCCTGATATCGAGGTTGATGTGAAAGGGTTATTCCAGAAAACCGAGGATTTCAAGTGTGTTGTAAAATGGACACTTCTGGGGAATTTTATAACTTTTTGTCCCGTGTCAACTGTGATAGAGGTTGATAGAGCATGGTAGCAACCATCGTTATAGTGGAATAATTTCTACATAGCAGAAGTCAACTTTGGTCAGCACCGCCATAGCGGTCGATTCCGTTATGGCAGCGGTGCTATAGCGGTGTATGGACCGCTATAGCATACTGAGTCAGGATTTATAATGGTTAGCTTCGGTACCACGCCTAGTACAGAATTCATAATGGTTGGCTAGGGTACCACGCCTGGTACGGGATTCATAATGGTTGGCTCGAGTACCACGCCTGGTACGAGATTCATAATGGTTGGCTCGGGTACCACGCCTGGTACGGGTTTGATTTACTTGCATTTATTGTATTCTTTTGATGGTTCCATGAGTGAATCGGGTTTCATTCTTGAATTGTGATTTCTGCATATGGTCCATGAGAGGCTGGGTGCTTATAGTTAAATGTGATGTTGGTCTTAGTGTAGACTGGGATTGCATATTGAAAACATAAGTGGTGTCCTAGGGATGCTTGGTGAGTCTGGGTTGTGTGAAAAGGATATATGTTTATGGTCATTGGTTTGTCATTGGTTGTTAATTGGTTACATGTGGTCGAGAAGTTAAGGGAGAGACTTGTAGCCTACTTGTATTATTGACTTGTTACATGTTTACTTCGCTTTACTCAGCTTCAGTTTACTGTCCATATCTTGTTTATTGGAGCTGGCCGATGATCCTACCAATACACGATGGTTGTGTACTGATTTTACACTTGCTTTTCTTTTTGTGAGTACAGGACATCTTTCGACAGCTGACACGCGACCTCACTTGTAGTCCCAGCGCATTCAGATCTCAAGGGTGAGCTACTTTGATCGAGCTACCTTGTCTTCCTTATTTAGTTGTAGCCCAATTATTTTGGGCTTAAACTCTCATTTTGCTTTTAGGGTTGCATCCCAATACTCTAGACGATTGATAGAATGTTTTGGTACGGTCACTTTCAGGTTCTAGGAAGGTTTTCCGTAGATTCTTATTTTATTAGTGTTTTGAGATTATGAATGTTAGTTTCTTTTATGCAAACTGGTTTTAAGTTGTTAGATTACACTAAGTGTTGGGTTGTTAACTGGTTCGCTCATCCGGGGATTGGGTAGGTTCAACTCACAGTGGGTTGGGTCATGACATTCAAAGTAGTGACGCC
This sequence comes from Jaltomata sinuosa, assembly GCA_003996215.1. Lineage (NCBI taxonomy): Eukaryota > Viridiplantae > Streptophyta > Magnoliopsida > Solanales > Solanaceae > Jaltomata > Jaltomata sinuosa. The sequence goes on along the minus strand of QJPP01002032.1, from coordinate 32,572 downwards.
TCTTTTTGGTGCTACATCCTTAGAAGATGTAGCCCCAAGCTTTCAGATATGCAGGTTCTGAGTAGACTTTTCAGTAGGCTATGCCATCAGTTTGAGTGAGTTCTCATTAGTCCCGAGGACTTAACAGTATTTCAGTCATCAGTTTGTTTTGTTACATAAAGGTATTTGTACTCAGAATATAGTAGAGGCTTCATTGACATAGTCAAGTCAAGTCAATTGTATCAGTTTATATTTTTTTTTATGTTTCAGTTAATAAAAGTTTAAGTCAATTTATTTCATCTTGTTTACAAGGGTTTGCCCATGTTTCCAGCTTCCGCATTTTTTATTAAAAGTTTAGCTTTAGTAGTTGTATGCCAGACCAGGTCTTCTCTTGGGCCATTTGTGGTTTTGGGTGCCGGTTATGTCCAGGGTATAGGCTCAGGTCGTGACAAACTTGGTATCAGAGCAAAGAGTTTAAGTGTCCTAGGGTGTCTATGAAGCCGTGTTGGTAAGATCTTGTTTATGTTTGTGAGGGCCCCACTTCTATAAATAAGGGACTACGAATATTTAAGAAAACTTTCTCATTCTTTCTTACTCTAGATCATGCAATAAAGTTGTTCCCTAAGAAACTTGTGCAAATTCGTGCATTGCTCCAAGTTCATCCAACTATGCCTCATCTTCAAGGTGGTACAAGTGGTAAAGATCAAACTCCTATCAAGGTAGTTTACTCAGATAGATCCAGCTAAAAGTTAAGAGACTACACAAGGGCTTAATCGGAGCCTATTAGTGCATTTTTGTCCATTAGTTCAAAAGATTGCACCCTTGTTCTTATGAATCGTGCATTTGTGCCAGAATAAGATGAGCATTCAGACCCTTCTCTAAGCCTTGTTTTAGAAGTACCCTTCAGAGGGGAGGAAGTATGCATCTAGATTTTTGGGTAGTGAAGTAACCCGGGAGATGGTGAGTGATGGAGTGTTATGTTCTCAAGTGTTGACTGGGGTGTAATAACTGAAGTGTAGATTTCATGGTAGTATTTAGAGGAGGAGTTTCTTGTTATAGTGTTTGAGAACTTGTCAATATGTTAGTATATATCATATTTATAGGCTCCTAATGAAAGTAAAAAGTAGTTAAGAATAGATAGAACTAGGATACACTTTGTAGCTTGAAGGAAGAACCCTTTGATGTTTATAGAGTTATGAAGCTAGTGTAGAAAAATGATCAAATGAGTAGTAGTGTGTGTAAAAGGAAGTTGTGCGGCCATTTGATTGAAGTGTTAGGTTATAAGTTTGAGTCGTGAATGATCACTGAGGTAGGAAAAAATGTTGATTTTGGGAATTTAATTTATGTATGTTGATGTGGTGTTTGTGAGAAGTAAGTTGCTAAGTTGGAATGTGATAGATGAAACCTCTAGGTAAGATGTGAAGGTCTTGGCTAAGTCTAGAGGTTAAGAAGAGCCTTAGAGTGTGAGGGAAGGTAATGTGTGTTTAAGATGGTGAGTATGTGTGGTCACATAGGGTCGTGAGTGGTACGTGCAATGTGTGGCTAGCTAGTGGGTTGGTATTTTGAAGTGTGAAAGAAGCTAAGGTGGTTGTAGAGAGTGTCCCTAAGGAGAAAATTGAGGGATCTATAGATGGTTAGTGTTGAGTGTTTTGAGTATGGTGATTGTAACACCCCAAAAATTCTAAGCTAAGACCCAAACCATATCCATGAGTGTAATGATCATTTCCTTAGTGTGGTGAGTGCTTTGGATGTGAATCATGTTCACAAGAAACTCCTATAAGCAAGTTAAGTAGAAAGCACCCCAACCAAAGAAGTTTTCATGTAATACTAAACTAGGGTCAACTTCAAACGATTATACCTCTCTGAATATAAAGTGTTAGGTGGCCTAGTACCAACCAAATTAAAGATCTTTTAATCTTCTTTCCAACTCTACTGACCGTGAGTTAATATGAGTCCGGAGTAAAAAGTTATCAGTGTTTTACTAAAGGATGTTTGTCTATCAAAATGACAGACAAAAACCACGAGAAGGTTCTACGGGTCGTGGAATGATCCACGGGCCGTGAAACAAACTCATGGAAATCAAACCTGAAACTGTATTTTTGCCTGAAAACCACGAGGAGGTTCCACGGGTCATGGAATGATCCACGGGTTGTGAAACCAACTCGTGGAAATCAGTCCAGATGCCAGAAATTTTGCCTAGGAACCACGAACCCTTTTCACGAACCGTGATCTATTCTATGGGTCGTGGTTCATGCCCGTGGAACCCATCGATGAGTTTTTTCAGTAGTTTTTAATTTAGTATCCCAGGGGTATTTAAGACCATTCATTCTTCTTTTAGCTCTGACTGTATATAGTTTTAGGCTTATTTTATTAAGTAAAATACCTCCCAGCATATCAGTTTTCCTCATTCAATCTCTCAAGTCAGTTTCAAAGGAGAAAAGAGCATTCTTCTCCAAATTTCATACTTAGGGCTTTCTCCATCAAGCTTCAAACTTCAGGTTCTCTTCAAGGATTATCATCCACCAGGTATGTGGAGTTCCAATGAGGGTTTCCTTTCACCCTCATGCCCAAAGTTTCAGATTTCAGTATGAATTTACAAGTTATGATTCTAGGGTTCTTACCCAAACATGTGTTTCACTATGAATTTAATTTCTTGATGATTCTACATAACTACTAGCCTTGTTAGAACAATATTTACATGAATTTCGGCAAATAGATTTCAAAACCCAACATATTTGAGAGAAGCATGGTTTAGCCTAATTTTTCTATATTTTCTCAGAATTTAGCTCTCCTTTCAGAATTCAATTTATCTTGTCAGCATTCAATCTAAACAAGTTTAGGTTTCCTCATGATGATTTTAATTATGGGTTTTGCTTCCAGACAAGTATTCATGATTTCAAATTACTTAAGTCCAGTTGTTTTAAGTACAAAAGAACTATGCATGATTTAGCAGGCTTCGGCCTACCTTCAGTATGATTTAGAAAATATGTTTTAAATATGAACAGTTTTGACATCTAGGTATGCCACATAATATAAACTGTTCTCATGCATTATTAATCAGGCACTCAATCAGTCAGAATTACATGATTAGAATGCTTCAGCCTCAGTAATATTTTGCATTCTCTAAACATCAGTAAATTTGAGCTATCCAGTATTTCAGTTGCATTCATTGTTTTATATTCAGTTGAGAGTAGTCTTAGCACCGAGTGGACAAAGGGATCAAGGATCAACTGTCAGATTAGGCTGAGGCCTTAAGTAAGAGTCCCTAAGTCCCAGAACTACGGTGCCACCGTAGACATTAAAGGGGTCAGCTGTCAGATTAGGATGTACACCCTCGTCCCTTATGGACATCAGTTTAGTGGATCCATGTCATATTTGTTTGTACCCTTGGCAAGGTATGAACACCCTTCCATCCAAGGTTATAGGCTAGCCTCATAGTTAGCTAAGCTTGGGGTATATCGGTTAATAGTAGCTCCCATAGTCCATATTCATTATTGCATGACCTTGTATTCAGTTATTCAGTTCAGTTCATCATTTTACAGTTTCATGTTTATATACTTGGTCATTGCATCAACTTATACCTTTCATCTTGTATTCAGTACATTATATCAGTATTTTCAAGCTCAGTAGAAGAAACTCCCCTAAGGATTTACTTTAAAACATTACTTTTAGCATGACTCATGACTTTTAGCTCAGTTGCACTATTTCATGATTTACAGATATACTTCATATTTTCAGTCTATGGATCCCTAAATAGCAGTTTTGACTTATGCACTTTAGATGTTATACTTAGCCTAGTTTTCAGCCATACTTTCAGTATACACGTATTTTCTCATAATTTACAGTAAGTGCATTATCTCACATGCTCAGTACATTCAAAGTACTGACTGCATACCTTCCTTGTGCTGCATCATTTTATGATGTAGGTTTCAGCGCTAGCTCCCAGGATCATGGTCAGTCATATTGCAACTTCCAATCAGCAGTTGAGGATGAGTTCTCCTTATTCGGGAACTCCAGTTGGTAGTAGTCATAGAAGTTTATTTTCAGTTTGAAATATTGATTAGAGATAGTTGGGGATCATATCCTGACTAACTATAGTCTGTGTTAGTAGAGGTTTCATAGACAATCAAATAGTCAGTCAATTGTTGTATCAGTTTTGAAATGCTATTGTATCTCATCTTATGATAGTTCATTTTGTTATAATATTTTTTTAAAGATTTCAGCTTCCGCATTATCTTTCAGTCTATATCTCAGCAGTATGCTAGACCATGGATTAGCTTGGGGTCACTTGTGACTCTAAGCACTGTGTCGCATCCAGGGTGTAGGCTTGGGGTGTGACAGTGATGCTCATATTGATTTTGGAAGGAATATTAGTGTATAAGATTAGTGTGCAGACTTAAGTTATTAACTTTTGAACTAAGGGGGAGATGATGAGTTGTTAAGCAAAGAATAGTCTTAGTGTCATTGAGTTTCACTTTTAGAGATTTGGGCTTGGGTATGTCCGTGTTTTACCTTGCTTGCATATTTTCTCTCTATGTTAGTTGAGACGTTACTCTACCCCAGCTTTTGTGTGTTAACACTTCCTCTCTAGTCCATGATTAGTCCCTAGGAGAAATAAGAAAAAGCCTTACCTATGTAGTGAACCCCTAAGCACGTTCCATGCCATCCAAGTGATACTGTTTGTGCTCAAAAGAATTCGTATTTTGTACGCTTTAATAAATATCTTGACCTTTGAATTGATGCATCTTAGTTCACATTAGTGTTCGTATCTCCAGCAAAAGAACATGGTAATGGCTCGATTCCTTTATTCATCTTAGTGTTAACCATTATTCAAGAATGAATGATCCTATAACACCCCAAAATTTCAGACCAGCATTTAAAACCCAGAACTCAGAAAGAACTTAAAAAAACTTCCTCTCTAGGCAAGCCCGACGGGCTGACCCACGGGAGTCATGGACACGACATCCCATCAGGGTCCATGTGAGAAGATCCTAGAGGCTCAGTCCAGCCTTCTCTAGCCAAATAAGGGACCCGACAAGAATTGTAGGTCCGATGGGCCATCGGGCAACCCGTGAGGAGAAGCCAGTGCCCCAGTCCCAGCCTCCCTTGCCCCGATGGGAAAATTGCAACTGGCATCATGGATGCAACGGGCCGTGGATCTGCCCGTGGGGATGGTCCAGAGGGCCAGACCAGTCTGCCCTATTCTAATGCCCTGGCCGATGGGTCATCGTAGGTTTGACGCCCATTGGGCGGCCGGTCCGGTGAAGGGTTTTTCTGAAATTTTTAGTTTTAAGTTGGGGGCATTCCGATCTTTTCCCAATTTCTTTAAATCTGATCCTAAGTCGTTTTGGGAGTAATTAAAGGGTTTTTACTCTATTTCCCTCATTACTCCTAAACTAAATGAACACTTAGCAATATGAGACAAGAACATAAGCATTTTCTCTCAAGAACGAGCCAGAGGGTTTTCTCCTAGTTCAGCCCCAAAATCCAAAGGATTTCTCCGTAGTTTCTTCTCCAAGAATGTGGGATTTCAGTAGTGGGTTCCTTTCACCCATTATATCCCTAGAATTCAATCAGTTTCTTTAATTTCTCCATGCTATATTCAGACCTAGGGTTCCTAAATCTTAGGGACTCATTGTAATTTAGTTGCTAGAGTTTTCATGGTATTAATTACATATTTCTTGGAGAATTAGTATAGTTTTATGTATAGAGCTCAGAAACCCTAGATTGTGTCAATTTTATTATTTCATAAATTATGCTTGCTAGGCAACTTAGACAGACAATCATGCTTCAGAATTTGAATGCCATATCTTTCAGTATTTGTATGTTGCATTCTCAGATGATTATCAGTATTTGAGCTATCCAGTATCTCAACTTGCATTTTTATTTCTTATATTCAGTTGGGAGTAGACTTAGTACCGAGTGGATGAGGGGATGAAGGCTAAGCTGTCAGATTAGGCTGAGACCTTTAGTAGCAGTCCCCAAGTCCCAGAACTATGGTACCACCGTAGGTCAGAAAGGGGTCAGCTGTCAGATTAGGTTGGTCACCTTTATCCCTTGTGGACATCAGTTTAGTGGATCCACGTCAAACTTATTCATACCCTTGGCAAGGTACGAACACCCTTCCATCTAGGGTTATAGGTTGGCCCTATATTTAGCCCAGCTTGGGGTATATCGGTTAATAGTATCTCCTATAGTCAGACTTATATTGCATTGAACATGTAATCAATATATATTTTAGTTATTTAGCTCAGGATAATATATTATATGTTCATGTTAGTACTTGGTCATTTTATCCAACTTATTATCCAGTTTATGTTTCAGTATGTATTTTCATGTTTAGTTTTATGTTGTTCAGTTTGGCCCTTATCTTGCATGCTCACTACATTCAAACACCTGACGCATACTTTTATGCTACATCATTTCATGATGTAGGTTCAGGCGCTCAGCATCCAGACCGCGCTTAGATCGATTTCCAGTCCTCACTCAGCAGCTTCATTGGTGAGTCCTCATAGATGGAGGACGATAGACATGCTTTAGTTTACAGTATTTATTTCAGTTTTTAGATTATTGGAGTTAGTTGGGGGCATGTCCCAGCAACTCATATCAGTTAGAGGCTTTCAGACATAGACTAGATTCAGTTTGAGCTATTAGTGGTGTTTTCAGTCATCATTATACTATTTATATATTTTATGTTCAGACATGTTTTGGGCTTTTCCCACTTCAGATATTAAATTGTTTTTCAGCTTCCCCACAGTATATATTTTTAACTGAAATTATCTAGATATGTCAAACTATGGGTTAGCTTGGGGTCACTTGTGACACTAAGCACTGTGTTACGTCTAGGGGGTAGCCTCGGGGCGTGACAGATCCCAATAGGGAGATATTGTAACACCCAAAAAATTCAAAGTTAAAGACCCAAACCATTTTCATGAGTATCAGGCTGATCGAGTGTCTTCGCGATGGTACAGAAAGAAGAAAGAAACAAAGTGAGAGGACAGGGGGCAGGGAAAAGAGTCGAGTCAATCAGGCAATGATCTTTTCCCTAGTGTGGTGAGTGCTTTGGTACGAATCATGTTCATAAGAAGAATTAGGTAGCCTAATATCTACTATATTAAAGATCTTTGAGTCTTCTTTCCAACGTCGTTGACCGCGCATTAATCCGAGATCCGAGTAAAAAGTTATGCTTAGTTTACTAAAAGACGTCAGTCTGCCTAAAAGTGATGACTCGCATTGTGACAATTCATCAAGAAAGTCATCAGCTTAACCAGAAAGACCAAAATTTGGTCATGTCTTGACAGTTCAAGTGACGACTCATCAAGGGTTTGACGGTTTGTCACCTGAACTGTCAGACAGATGCATTCTACACTGGTAACGTATTTTCAAGGGGTTTCTTTGGTCTTTTCCCACTCTTTTAACACCAAAACTACGTCATTTTGGCCTACCTAAACTTGATATTAAACCTAAACTACCCCAAATCCCTCATTCCCTCAGATATTGATTGGCTCTTCAAAAAAATAGAACAAAAGTGATTCTTTTCTTCTCCAAACTCCCAAGAGCCCTAAGGAATAAGAGACTCAAATTTAAGGTTTTCTTCAAGGTTTCTTCCTCAAACTCTAATATCAAGATATGTAAGGATAATCTTTTTGGGTGGGAACCCCATCCTCCCCACCACCAAGCTATTGTTTTAGTTTAGGCCATAGATTATGTTAGGGTTTTTAAGAGTTAAAATCCTTAATTTAATTCTTGGTCTCTTGAAGATATTCTTTGAACCTCCTATGATTTTTAGTAAAAAGTTTATGAGTTTGGAGTTTCTCTTCTTGTTTTGATTCCTAATACATGTCTAATGGGTTTGTAAGCAAAGTTTATGAAATTCCTTACGGTTATCGAGAATTTTATTTTATGATTTACTAGATTATTCATGATTTTTAAGGAATCTGATTCAAAGTTTTCAAAGTGTATGTTCATGAAAAGTTTGCGAAGAATCTTTATGCTAATATCATGTTTTAAAAATAGAATAAGTTATGGATGATGAAAATTAAAGTTCAGAAAAGTTAAAGAGATTTAGAGTCAAGGCTCACAAAGATAGATATGTTCATGATACGATATTTTGAATCAAGCATTATTTTTAGAAAGTGTTTCAAGATTTATATGTTATGAGCATGTAATATGTTCTGGGAGGACTATTTAGTACAAGAACGGTATGAGTTTAGTAAGCACATGCCCCAAAACTACGTTGCCACTGTAGGATTGGATCGTCCGCAATTAGGGCGACTCCTCTATTATTTATAACCTTCGGGCTCAGCTTTGGCATCCCAGATTATATTTTATTTTATACCTCGGTAAGGTATAGGATGGCTTTGTCAACGAGGGAAATTCGTTGGGTTCTGGCAATGTGGACAAAGACGTTGTACCCCATATTGCTCACATGGTTTATGTCGGTTTAGAGAAACTCCCCAAAAAGAAAACTTACTTATTTTGAGATAATATATGATTGTCCAAGGCCACTAGTTTAAAGAGAGTTTATGAAGCATTATTTTTAAGTTTTGTCCAGACTTCAGTTATTCAGTTTTCAGTTTCAGTTTTAGTTTTAAGAAAATATTTTAAGAAAGTTTTACTTATATTACTTTAAGTTTCAGCATTCAGGTCAGTCATTCTTCTTTTTAGTTATTCAACTCTATGTTTTGTTATATTATTCATGTCTCTCTCTTTTAGTTTTATCAGTTTAGATATTAGTATTGTTTTAATTTACTGCTTTACATACCAGTACATTCAAAGTACTAATGCCTCTTTTTGGTGCTACATCATTGGATAATGTAGCCCCCAGCTTTCAGATATGCAGGTTCCCTAGTAGACTCTTCAATAGGCTATGCCATCAGCTTGAGTGAGTTCTCATTAGTCCCGAGGACTTAACAGTATTTAAGTCATCAATTTATTTTGTTACATAAAGGTAGTTGTACTCAGAATGTAGTAGATGCTTCATAGACATAGTTAAGTCAAGTCAGTTGTATCAGTTTATAATTGTTTTTTATGTTTCAGTTAATGAAAGTTTAAGTTAATTTATTTCATCTTGCTTACAAGGGTTAGCCCATGTTTTCAGCTTCTGCATTTTTTTATTAAAAGTTCAGCTTTATTAGTTGTATGCCTAACCAAGTGGTTCTCTCGGGCCATTCGTGGTTTCGGGTGTCAATTACGTCCAGGGTGTAGGCTCGGGGAGTGACCATGTAAATATTGTGGGACTAGTTGATGGTTAATTGAACCTTAGGTAATGTTATAGACCTTGAATAAGGGTAGAATTAGTGGGTTTGAATTCCCAAGCTTAAATTTGAAAAGTAGATGATTGATTACTCTTGTAATTGCTTGTTTTAGACTTTGAATAATTTGAGGCATTGAGAAAAGGAAAAGCTCATGCGAATTAGATTGCTTGATTCAGGTTCTTCAGTTGAGGTTGGGTACAATTTATGTGAAGTTAGACTTAATTTAGTCTCTTGTATGTATTATGAATTGATGAGCATGTTGGTTGGTCTTCAGACATAATTTGTGGTTGATTACTTGTTTGACTTGACAATACTTGCATGAATAAGCTTATAATTGTTAAAGTATATCTTTAATTGACTTTTAAGAATGATGTGCACTTATAAAACTTATTGTGTACTTGTTGATAATATCCTGAGAGATAGCTAAATATGAGAACATACTATGATATGTTGAGAGAGTTAAGAATATACATACTATTCTATTGTTGAGAGGCTCGGGTCTGATGTGAACTTACGGATGAGCGATTATGTTATAGAGAGAGTACCACACTGGTACGATACATGGACTCTAGGTTGTCCCCTGCAAGTCATGACTAGTTTGGCAGAAATAAGACATATGAGTGATGAATGTGAGTTTAGATATGATGTAAAGTGAGACTGATGAGATACAGAGGCTATACAGATGTAAGATCAGTGTGGAGATAATTCCATATTTTTGTGACTGCTCTATATTTTAGAATTTTATGATGACTAATATGTCTGTATTTGGTGATTTATATGTCCTTGATTGTTTGACATTGAAATGTCTGAATGTGGGTTGTTTATGTGAAATTAGTGACTATTTGATTTTCCTCTGTTCTGAATTATGTGTTGTTGTACCTCTTTCCCTGTTTTATTAATTTATTGATATGTACGTGCTACTATTTTTTATCAGACTATGATATCTACTAGTACATAGTATTTGTACTAATGCTACTCCTGCACTTTCTTTTGAGTTCAGACTGTGACATAGAATCTTCAACGTGATCTCGCATCTAGTGTAGTTCAGAGATCGATTTGAGGGTGAACTACTCCTATTCAAGATGACATGGATCTTCATAGTGATGATTTTTATCTTTCAGACATTATTTCATTTGTTAGGTTATTTTAGATATTCTTAGACATTGTTAGTTAGCGTCCTTTGTACGATGACTTTCATATCTTAAAGATGTAATAGCTAGATTTCTGTAGTGTTTATTTCATTAAGTTGAGATGATGATTAATATTATTATTATTATTATTATGATGTCCTGAAAATTTCCTTATTATTGCTAATTGGTTAAGGCTTAGGTTAGAGGGTAAAGCATGATTCACCCACTGAGGGGTTAGTGTGAGTGCCACTCACGACCATTTGGGTCGTGACACAAAATTGTGAAGTATCAGTTTCCAAATGAACTAGTGTTAGTGTGGAAAGGTAGTCTAGTTGTGCCTAAGGGTCGGTTTATTTCATACCTTAAGGGGCGAAAGATAGTTTACATGGGGTGCATTTATCAATCAGTTCAAGTTAGAGATTCTAGTGCTAAAGCTCCACCTCTCTAGTCAGTTCCAGTGGTCAATAAGTTCCTAGAAATTTTCTGTGATGATCTTCTCGGAGTCCCTCCCAATAGGGAGATAGATTTTGGAATAGATGCCCTTCCCGACACTCAACCCATCTCTATTCCACCATATTGAATGGTCTTGCCTAGTTAAAAGAACTAAAAGAATAGTTGAAGGATCTCCTCGACAAGGGATTTATCAAACCAAGTGTCTCTCCATGGGGTGCTCCAGTCCTTTTCGTGCATCAGAAAAATGGTTCTCTTAGGATGTGTATCAACTAGCGTCAGTTGAACAAGGTAACCATAAAGAATAAGTATCCCCTTCCTAGGATTAATGACCTATTTGACCAACTTCATGTGCTACCTGATCTTTTATGATAGATCTTAGATCCATCTATTATCAGTTAAAAGTAAGAGAAAGTGACATTCTAAAGACAACCTTCAGGACCCATTATGGTCACTTTGAGTTTCTTGTCATGTACTTCGGTTTGATTAATGCTCTTGTAACTTTCATGGACCTCATGAACAAAGTGTTTAAGTAGTATCTTAATATGTTTGTGACAATTTTCATCGATGACATTCTGATTTACTCCTGTAGTGAGGAGGAGCATGCTAATCACCTTCGAATTGTACTACAGACACTCAAGGACCATGAGTTGTATGCCAAGTTTTCCAAGTATGAATTTTGGTTGAAGTTTGTGGCATTTCTTGGTCATATTATTTCTAGTGAGTGTATTTAGGATGATTCTCAAAAGATCAAGGCAATAAAGATTTGGCCTGGACCCCCGACCCCAACGGATAGTAGGAGTTTCTTGAGTCTGACTGGCTACTACAGAAGGTTCGTAAAAGGTTTCTCATCTATTGTTGCTCCATTGACCAAGTTAACTCAGAATAAAGCCAAGTTTCAGTGGTCTGAAGCCTCTGAGAAGATCTTTTAGGATTTGAAAACTCGCTTGACTTTTGCTCCAGTGTTGACCCTACCAGATAAAATCAATGGTTTTGTTGTTTATTGTGATGCCTCGAGAGTGGGTATTTGTCACGGCCTAAACCCAGTAGCTATACTAAATCCCCCAGTGGGAGAATCAACTAACCCCATAAACTATCTAACACATAGTCAAAATCAGGCAACTAAATTAATTTAATTAAATAAGCTAATGATTAATATCTTAATGGAGAATAATGACAAGTATTCGTAATAAACCATCCCTGGAACTTAAAAGTCATCACACCAAAACTCTAAAAATTGTTAGAAAAGGGGATGCAGCCCCAAAAACCAAAATAATATTTAAGTCCGAAACAATGGACCAGAAAAACAAGTGATGAACTCATGGTAGCCCAGAAGATGCAGCCCACCCTTGAGTTTGAATATGGTCAGAATCATAACTGAGGTCTCGAAGCAGTCGCCGTAAAATACCCTGTACTCAACAAAAGACGAGCACATGCAGTATCAATACACTAGAAACAATGGTGTACTGGTAGGGTCATTGGCCAACCCAAAATGAGAAATATGAACACATAACTATAACGTAGCACAACAAGACAACCATGATACTCTATCATGCAACTCTACTCCAAGTTCATAAAACTTAACCTTGTAACAAGTACAATCATGAAGTTCAGCCAAGATGAGTCAACAAGTAATAGATAATACTGACACAACAATCATACAATTCATGTCTCAACTACACAGGTAATAGATAATACAGAATTATGTCACATTTTGCAAGTAATTCGGACCACCCAAGGATCCCTAGGACAATAACTATAGCAATAACATACTTCTCGGTTTACATAAAGAACCCATCTTAGAAATTAAGTACATAAACATGGTCATCTCAAGGAATCAACATGTATATCAGGTAAACAGTTAAGCCCAGTTCAACTCAAGGAACCAACATGTATATCAAGTAAACAGTTAAGCCTCATTCAACTCAAGGAATCAATATGTATATCAAGTAATCAGTTAAGCATAGTTCAACTTAAGGAACCAATATAATCAAGAAAACATACAATCCCAGTTCACTCAAGAGACCAACATAATCAAGAAAACACATAATCCCCGATTTACTCAAGGAACCGTCACACTCACCAAATACATGTACACACATGTGAAGGGTCTTATGGTCGCCTACTAGACATGACCTGCAGGGGATGAGCTCTTGTCCATGTACCAAATCCCAGACATCAAGTGTCTGTATATATCAACCAATCCCGTGGAGATGTCCAAATACAGATAAATTCCACAATAATGACAGATATCAATACAATCACAACCACAATGATAACAGAAACAAAACTTGTAGAAACTAACATGCTTGCAATTAAAAAATCACTGCATGTGATTAACACTTAGGATATCAAATAGTCATTCACTTTTCCTTGAACATGCATTGTACAAGCAATACTAAAAAATAGTTATCATGTACACATAACACAAATTGGATTTTAACTATATTTAAAGCATCACCTACCTCAATCCAAGCTTGAAATGCTCTACTGAACCTGAACTTTCTCATTTCTTGCAACCTTGGCTTGACTGTGGTCTAAAAGAAGGAATATAAACACATAATCAACCAGATGACATATAATATCAAGGATTATAGCCTAATCCCAAACTACAAGGCCAATTTCATGATTATCCCACCCATTCTAGGGCTTTCCCATCATAAATTCACCTTAAAACTACCAATTTCATGGTTACATTAGTGAATTATAGTCATGCAAGAGTAAATAATCAATCTTTAACTAAAACCCAAAGGTTTTACACCCAAATTACCCCCTTACACCAGAATTTACAACTAGGTCAAGTTAAACCCTCCCCAAGACTCATAAACTAGTGATTTAAAGGTCAGGGAATTGAAAAACTAGTTAATGGGGATAAATAACTTACCTTTACGAAGAAATCTAGTGGAAAGTAGGTAAAAATTGCCCTAAATCACCTAAGCCCTCCCCAAAACGTGTTTAGAAATAATGAACCAATTTTGGGGAGTATTCTGCATAAACAACAATTTTCCCCACTATAGCGGCCCGATCCTACTATGACAGCATCACTATAGCAAAATTCGCCCGCTATAGTGGGATTGACCATCTTTGACTCCTGCTATAGCGGGAATTTCTCTGGTATAGCGGTTGCCCCGTAGCGGCCTGCCACTTGCAATAGCGGGTGTGGTGAGGTAGAATTGCTCCTAGTTTTGCCTTTTTTGCAATGCACCCTCTAACCATGATATCTTGAACTAACCCTTTTATGTCGAGTCTGATATCGAGAGTTCTACTTACCCAAATTCACTTTCGAAAAGTCCTACAGATTTTTTATCATCTTAGATAATATAAAGTCAAGCTACACTTTATTCTATTTATCCAATCCATTCTCGAATTGTCCTAGACCATACCCTGCTCAAATTTTATCCAAGACTAGCCTAGCCTGGAATTTTTAACTTCCAATTTTAGGAAAAATTCTAACCCAGATTTTTGCACGATTGGCTCACCCATAAGGACAGAAAGGGTCATTACAAAAGATACCAATTTACCCATTATTCGAGACACAAAAATTGAGTTACATCAAGAAAATGAAAGAGTACTTGAATCCTCAAACAAGTGAGGGTGCTTGTCCTGCATGTCCTTTTCTATTTCCCAAGTGGCTTTTTCAACCGGATGATGCTTCTACTAGACCTTTATCGATTGAATCTCCTTTGTCCTCAGCCTCTGGACATCCCAATCAAGAATGGCAAGCGGCTCCTCCTCATAAGTAAGATCTTTATCTAACAAAATTGAATCCCACTTGAAAATGTAATCCCCATCCCCATGGTATCTCTTAAGCATGGATACATGAAAAACCATATGGACCTCTAACAAGCTTGGCAGCAATGCCAACCTATACGCTACCAGCCCCATATTGGCAAGAACCTCAAATGGATCGATAGACCAAGGGCTAATATTGCCCTTCTTGCTAAACCTCAAGACTCCCTTCATAGGTGATACTTTCAACAAAACTTGTTCACCAACCTTGAATGACATCTCCCTTACCTTACGGTCTGCATGCTCTTTTTACCTACTCTAGGCTGCCAAAAACTTGGTTTAGATAAATCTCACTTTTATTTTAGCTTCCTGCACCAAATTAGTGCCCAAAGGTTTCATATCACCAGCCTCAAACCATCCTATGGGTGATCTACACCCCCTCTCATAGAGTGCCTTGAATGAAGCCATATTAATGCTAGAGTGATAATTGTTGTATGAGAACTCACACAATGGCAAGAATTGGTCCCAATGACCACCAAAGTCGATCACACATACCCTCAACATGTCCTCAAGCACCTGAATCATCCTCTCCAACTGTCCATCCGTCTAAGGATAAAAGTTTGTGCTAAAAGTGAGTTGGGTGCCCAACTCTTCGTGTAACCTACCCTAAAATTTAGAAGTGAATTGTGTACCTCTATCTGAAATGATGGAATGTGGCACCCCATGTAGCCTCACTATCTCCCTGACGTAGATCTTGGCAAAGTGTTTAAAGTTATAGTCCATTCTAACTAGAATAAAATGGACTAATTTAGTCAGCCTATCTACTATAACCCAAATTAAGTCATGCTTCGCCAAGGTCTTAGGAAGACCTACCACAAAATCCATAGCGATCCTCTCCTACTTCCACTCGGGAATGGGTATCCTTTGGAGCGAACCCATAAACCTTTGATGCTCTTACTTCACCTACTGATAGTTGTGAACTTTGGATACATACTCCACTATATCTTCTTTAACCTAGGCCACCAATAAAGTTGCCTCAAGTCATGGTAAATTTTGTTTACACCTGGATGAATAGAATATCGTGAACCATGAGCTTTGGCTAGAACATTTTGAATCAAATCACCAGCTCGAGGAACATATACCCTCCCTCTAAAACACAATAGTCCACACATATCAAGTGTGGCATCTGAAGACTCACCAGACGCCACCTTGTTCCCGAAGTTTATTCAATTCTACATCCTCAAATTATTTGGCCTTGATCTCATCAAAGAATGTTGACTTCCTTTCAATACTAGCCAACACTCTACCCCTTTCTGAAACACCAAACTGCATGAACTTAGATGCTAGAGTTTGAAACTCCCTAGACAAGGGTCACCTCGACACTCTCAAATAGGCCAAATTGCCCATACTTGCCACTTTTTGGCTCAATTCGTCTGCCACCACATTGACCTTACCCGAATGATACTAGATGGTCACATCATAGTCTTTCAACAACTCCATCCATCTCCTCTGTGTCAAGTTCAAATCCCTCTGTATGAACACATGTTGCAGGCTATGATGGTCTGTGAATACCTCACACTTGACACCATAAAAATAGTGTCTCTAAATCTTAAGTGCAAACACCACCACTGCCAACTTTAAGTCATGAGTTGGGTAGTTATTTTCATGACGCTTCAATTGCCTCAAAGCATACACATTGACATTCTTGTCCTGCATCAACACAGCACCCAAACCCAAATGTGAAGCATCACAAAATACAAAAAAATTCTTACCTTCAACCGGCAATGAAAGAATAGGAGTTGTAGTCAAAAGTGTCTTGAGCTTTTGAAATCTCTCCTTACACTTATCCAACTAAACAAATGGCACCTCCTTCTGAGTCAACCGTGTTATGTGGGTAGCAATAGAAGCAAAATTATTATCAAACCTGTGATAGTGACTAGCAAGACCAATGAAGCTCCTAAACTCAGTCACAAAGCTAGGCTGAACCCAACTTTTAACTACCTCAATCTTCTGGGGATCTACCATCACCCTCTTTTCTGAGACTACACGCCCTAAAAGGAAACTGAAGACAACAAGAACTTGCATTTTGAGAACATTACATACAACTACTTCTCTTTCAAAATTTCCAAGACAATGCGAAGAGGACCTGCATATTCCTCCTTGCTCTTGGAGTAAACCAAAATGTCATCAATAAAAACTATCATAAAAGAATTCAAGAAGGACTTGATAATATCGTTCATTAAGCTCATGAAGGTTGTCGGCACATTGGTCAACCCAAAAAACATCACTAGGAACTCGTAATGCCCATACTGATTCCTAAAAGTTGTCTTAGGTATATCCTCAAGCTGAATATTCAGTTATTAGTAACCTGACCTCAACTCAATCTTGGATAATATCGAAGCACCCTGCAATTGGTCAAAGAGATCATCTATGTGGTGTAAGAGATACTTATTCATGATGGTAACCTTGTTCAACTATTTGTAATCAATGCACATCGTTATGCTACCATCTTTCTTCTTAACGAACAAAACTGGAGCACCCCAAGGTGAAGCACTGGGATGAATAAATATCTTATCAAGCAATTTTTGTAACTGGGTTTTGAGTTCCCTCAACTCTGTTAGAGACATTCAATAAGGAGAAATAGAAATTTGGTGAGTGCCCAGCTCCAAACCAATACAAAAATCAATATCCCTATCGGGAGGCATACAAGAAAATCCATCGAAAATACCTCCTGAAACTTGGAAACCACAGGAACTAACTCAATAGAAGAGGGTTCCCACTAATATCTCAAAGATGATCCAGGAGGCTGAATACCCCTTACCCACTAGCTTTCTAGCCTGAACAAAAGATATAATTTTCACCGGCTTAGACTTATACATGCCTTTCCACTCTAGTTTACCCATACCTGGCATTCTAGAGTCACTGTCTTAGTATTATAGTTCAAAATAGCATGGTATGGAGAAAACCAATTCATACCTAGAATAATGTTGAAATTAAGTATGTCCAAAATGATCAAGTCTACCCAAGTCTGAAGACCCATAAACAAAATAGAACATGCACAATAAACATGGGTCACTACCACAGAATCTCCGACAAGTGTAGAAACATATACAGAAAATTGAGTATATCACAAACCAAGTCTAGACCCAAAGCAAATCTAACAGATACATAAGACTAAGTGGAACCCGGATAAAAAAAACAGTAGCCATATGGTCACAAACGAGAATAGTACTTATAATAACAACATCAGATGCCTAGGATTTGGTCTTTCCTTAGAAGGCATAACAGTAAGCTCTATCATCAAGTTAGGCAACCTCCCTAGCAGGCTGTGCTCCACCCTTCCTTGCATTATAATTACCTTTGTTTCCACCACGATCTCCTTGATTATTACCTCATCCACCCTATGGAAGACCCTTATCGTTTCCACCTCCACCTCTACATGCTGGAATCACAACCTTGGTCTGCTGCTATACCTGATTACCTGTCTTCGTCATAGGAACTCTCTCTTGAAGTGACCCCACTGCACCACAAGTATAACAACCTCACTCAAGAGAAGTCCTTTTGGCCAAAGAATAGGAAGCCCATTGGCCTTTAGAGCCTAGAGACTGTTGAATAGCCCCTGAATGACCCCCTGTAGAGGTTGGCAAAGCTTAATGAATGGGGAAAGCCAAGAGAACCTGCTAGATGTGACCCCTGGAATAAGATTTCATTGTAGTTACCCATATTTTGGGACTTCTTGGCTAATACCTTAGCCTGACCAACTTGCTTAACTTCCTAAAGCTTTTTCACATAATCAGCAACATCATCGAAACTCTTTCCTTCAGAAGTCATAGGAACAGACAAAACTTGAAGATCCGTGTTCAAACCTTTAACATATAACTGGATCCTATCCTTCTCAGTACCCAATAGTTGGGTAGCATAGCGATACAAAGCATGGACCTTAGCCTCATAGGCTGCAACTGACATATTTCCCTGTTCGAGGGTCAAAAACTCATCCTTCTTGCAGTCTTGAAGAGTACGGAGTACATACTTCTCCAAAATACGGCATAAAACTGAGCCTAAGTTAATAGAGGCAAAGCTAGTGACCAACACTCTACATCGACTCTCCACCACTGCTTGGCATCCCCTTGCAGTTGGAAGGTCACAAACTCAATACCATATTATTGCACAATCCCCAATTTGTGCAGCCTCTCATAGAAATCAAGGATGAACTCAAATGCATCCTTAGCCTTCATACCATGAAATGAAGAAGGTTTCATTTTTAGAAACTTGGTCAGCAACTCATGTTCGGACTTGGTCATGATGGTGCCTAGTGTAGGATGGGGAAATGCATCAGTACCTGAAGCCTCATTCATCCTGGGGCAAAAGTGGCAGTGGTATGAGCACCCAGAACGTGGAAAGTTAGCACAGTATGGGTGGCTTCAATACCAGCCAACCCACTCAGAAAAGCTAGAACCTACTAAATAACCTCAGAAGACATTAGAGGAAGGACTGCACCTCCAGCTAGTGCCTTTACCTCTGGTTCCACTCCATCCTCATCCACTGCTTCAGCCTCTTCCAAATGATCCTGGGGTAGGGGAGGTGATTCTAACCTCTGACGGGCCTGGTCAGCTGCTACCGGAGCTCCACCTTTGGAGGGTGTTTCTCTCTCTCTCTCTCTTCCTCTTCCCCTACCCCTACCTCATCCTCGAACAGCCAATTTTGTAGCTAGAGTTGTTGCTCTTTCTCCATTCGCTCTAGTGTTCACCATCTGCAGAAAAAAGAATAAAGGGGTCAGACACCAATTTAGATCGCCAGATACCCATTGGAATCAAGTTATAGCACGAAAGAAGGAAGAAAGGCTAGTTTTCAAAGGTCATATAGCCTCTCGAAGAAAAGTATAGATGTATTTGTACCGTACCGCAAGACTCTACTAGACCCATTTAGGTACGACGAGATCGACAAACCTAGGGCTCTGATACCAATTTTGTCATGCCCTAAACTTGTCGTGAGTGGCACCCACACTAAACCCCCCGATGGGAGAATCAACTAAACCCATAAACCATCCAACGCTTAGTTGAAATCAGGTAACTAAATTAATTTCATTAAATAAGCCAATGATTAATATCTTAATGGATAATAAGAATAAGTATGCAGAAACAAACCATCCCTAGAACCTAAAAGTCATCGTACCAAAACTCTAATAATTGTTAAAGAAGGGTATGCGATCCCAAAAACCAAAACAATATCTAAGTCCAAAATAATGGACCAGAAAAATGAGTGAAGAACTCATGGTAGCCCGGAAGATGCATCTCACCCTTGAGTTTGAATACAGTTTGAATCAGAAATGAGGTATCGAAGCAGTCACTAGAAAATTCCATGTACTCAACAAAAGAAGAGCATGTGCAGTATCAGTACACAAGAAACAACGGTGTACTGGTAGGATCATCCGCCAATCAAAAATGATAAATTAAACACATAATCATAATGTAGTACAACAAGACAACCATGATACCCTATCATATAACTCTACTCCAAGTTCATAACACTTAACCTTGTAACAAGTACAATCATGACGTTTAGCCAATATAAGTCAAAGTGGATAATAAGTCAAGTTAAACTATGACCACCATCAAGACTCCAGGTCAATAATCCTGACTCAACAATCTTACAAATTATGTCCCAACTATACAAGTAATAGACAATACATAATTATGTCACATATTGAAAGTAATCTGGACCACCCATGGATCCATAGGACAATAACTATGTCAATAACATGCTTCTCGGTTCACATAAAGAACACACCTTGGCAATTAAGCACATAAACACGGTCATCTCAAGGAAACAACATCTATATCAGGTAAACAATTAAGCCGGGTTCAACTCAAGGAACCAACATGTATATCAAGTAAACAGTTAAGCCCGGTTCAACTCAAGGAACAAATATGTATATAAAGTAAATAGTTAAGCCTGCTTCAACTCAAGGAACCAACATAATCAAAAAACACATAATCCCCGGTTCACTCAAGAAACCAACATAATCAAGAAAACACATAATACCTGATCCATTGAAGGAACTATCACACTCACCAAATACATGTACATACATGCTAAGGGTCTTATGGTCACCCACTACCCATGACCTGCAGGAGACGAGCTCTTTTCCATGTACCAAATCCCAGACATCAAGTGTCTGCCAACCTTATATCAACAAATCTCATGGAAATCTCCAAATACTTGTACATTCCACAATAATGACAGATATCAATACAATCAAAACCCTAATAATAACAGAAAAACACTTGTAAAAACCAACAAGCTTGCAATTAAACAATCACTACATATGATTAACACTTAGGATATCAAATAGTTATTCAATTTTCCTTGAACACGCATTGTACAAGAAATACTAAGGAATAGTTTCCATGTACACATAACATAAACTGGATTTTAACTACATTTAAACCATCACCTACTTCAATCCAAGCCTGAAATACTCTACTGAACCTGAGCTTTCCCATTTCTTGCAACCTTGGCTTGACTGTGGTCTAAAAACAGGAATATAAATACATAATAAACCAAATGACCTATAATTTCAAGGATTACAACCTAATCTCAAACTTCAAGGCCAATTTCATGAGAATCCCACCCATTTTACGGCTTTCTTGCCATAAATTTACCTTAAAACTACCAATTCTTTTGGTTACATTGGTGAATTATAGTCATGCAAGAGTAAATAATCAACCTTTAACGAAAACCCAAAGGTTTTACACCCAAATTTCCCTCTTGCACTAGAATTTAAAGCTAGGTCAAGTTACACCTCCCCAAAATTCATAAACTAGTGATTTCAAGGTCAAGGGATCGAAAAACTAGTTAATAGGGATAAATAACTTACCTTTATGAAGAAATCTAGTGGAAAATAGGTGAAAATCACCCCAAATCACCTAAGCCCTCCCCAAAATGGGTTTAGAAATAATGAAATATTTTTGGGGAATTTTCTGCATAAATAACCATTTACCCTGCTATAACGGCTCAATCCTTCTATGGCAGCATCGCTATAGCGAAATCCACCCGCTATAGCAGGATTGACCATCTTTGACTCCCGCTATGGCGGAAGCTCTGTAGAGGCCTACCACCCACTATAATGGGTGTGGTGAGGCAGAAACTTGGGATTGCTCCCATTTCTATCTTTTTTATAATGCACCCACAAACCATGACATCTCAGACTAATCCCTTTATGTTAAGTTCGATATCAAGAGTTCTACTTATCCAAATTCACTTCTGAAAAGTCCTACGGATTTCTTATCATCTTAGCTAACATAAAGTCAAGCTACACTTTATTACATTTTCCCATTCCATTCCAGAATTTCCCTAGACCATACCCAGCTTAGATTTCATCCAAGACTAGCCTAGCCTGAAATTTTTATCTTCCAATTTTGGGAAAAATTCTAATCCATATTTTTACACAATTGCCTCTCCCATAACAACAGAAATGGTTGTTATAGTATTGGTTGTGTTTTGATACAGAAAGGTAATATATATATTACGCTTCTAGACCACTTAAGAACCATGAGAAGAACTACCTAACTCATGATCCTGAGTTAGTAAGAGTTGTGTTTCCTTTGAAGATATAGAGTGCATGTTGATGTTTACACATACCATAAGATTCTACAGTATGTCTTTAGTCGTATGGAGTTAAATATCAGGCAGAGGAGATGGCTTGAGTTACTTAAGTACTATGATATGAGTATTCTTTATCACCTTGGTAAGGCAAATGTCATTGTTGATACACTTAGTAGGTTGTATATGGGAAGTACTTCTCATGTAGAAGAAGGAAAGAAAGATCTTGCAAAGTATGTTCATATGCTTTCACATTTGGGAGTTTGTCTCTTAGACTTTGAGGATGGTGGTGCAGTTGTTCAGAATGGGGCTGAGTCATCCTTAGTGGTTGAAGTTTAGAAAAAGCAGAATAATGACCCCATTTTGCTCTAACTTAAGGAAGACGCCCAAAAGCATAAGGTGATTGTTCTTGAACAAGGGGGGATGGTCTCTTAAGGTACCAAGGTAGGTTGTGTGTTTCAAATGTGGATAGTCTCAAAGAAAGAATCATGGTTGAATCACATAATTCTAGATATACTATTAACCCAAGCTGTGACACCTCAGATTAGGATTAGAACCCCGACACAACAGAGATGTTGGGTATATATAAGTAAGCAGGCCTTACACCCCAGTGACACATTTTAAAGTCATACGGGCCTAGGCCCAGAGTGGACAATATCACTAGCAGGTTGGGCCATTACACAGGCTCCACGAAGATGTACCATGAGTTGAGAGAAGTATATTGGTGGAATTAGATTGACAAAGAACATCATGGAGTATGAAGTTAAGTGTCCCAACTGTCAGCATGTTAAAGTTAAACACCAAAGACCAAGTGGCATAACTCAGAATATAAACCTTTCTGAGTGGAAGTGGGAAATAAGAAATATGGACTTTATAATAGGTTTTCCACGATCGCAACATCAGCATGACTCGATATGGGTGATTGTAGATTGGTTAACTAATTTGGCTGACTTCTTGCCCGTTAAGACAACAGACTCAGTCAAGGATTATTCTAAGTTGTATATTTGTGATATAGTCAGGCTTTATATGATTTCGTTGTTCATTATTTCAGATAGGGGTGCCTAGTTCACTACACAATTTTGGACATCTTTCCAAAAGGATTTGGGTGTGAGAGTGAACCTTAGTACCACATTTCATTTGCAGATCGACAATCAGTTAGACCGTACCATTCAGAAACTTGAGGATATGTTGAGGGCCTGTGTTATAGACTTCAAAAGGTAATTGATATTATCACCTACCTCTTATAGAGTTCGCATACAATAATAGCTATCAATCCAATATCCAGATGACTATATGAGGCTATTTATGGGCAAAGGTGTTAATCTCCTGTTGGTTGGTTCGAGATTGGTAAAATAGAGTTAATAGGACCAGACTTAGTTCATTAGGCTATGAAGAAGGTTAAGCTCATCCAAGAGAAGTTGAAGACTGCACAAAGCCGCTAAAAGTCTTACTCTAATTGAAGAAAAGGGAAATGGAGTTTAAGGTTGATGATTGGGTTTTGTTGAAAGTTTCACCCATGAAGGGTGTCATGCAATTTGGAAAAAAGGGAAACTTAGTCCCCAGTATATTGGTTTGTATCAAATTTTGAAGAGGATCAAGAAAGTAGCTTATGAATTAGATCTACCCATGGATTTGGCATCGTGCATCCAGTGTTCCATATACCTATGCTTAAGATCGTCAGGTTTGCAAGTTGAGAACTAAAGAAGTAGCTTCAATTAAGGTGTTGTGGAGGAATCAATTTGTTGAAGAGGCTAGATGGGAAGCTAAAGAAGATATGAAAGCCAGATATCCTCATCTATTTACTCCTTAAGAGGGAAATGTCTAAAGGTAATAGCTTTATTCAGGTAATAGATCCAAAAACGTATGCCTCATATTTTTGTGTTATGGTTCCTGCATTTATGCTCGTGCTTATGTGCTTTTCAGTAGTTAGTTATAAACCTTGATGCTAGTTCAGTTTATGTTAGTAATTGTAGCTTTGAGGAGACGAGATTAGTCTCATTCTTGCATTTTATTCTAGCTTTGACTATCATTTGAGGGGAATGATCCCAAGGGAGAGATATTGTAACACCTTAGATTTCAAACCAATATTTATTTAGCACTTAGCTCATCTCAGACCTGACCTCAGGAGTCCACAGATATTTGTACAGACCGTACAACCAGTGCACAGTTCGTGAAATGAATCATGAAAGTTAACTAGGAGAACCTGAACTTGCCATGTTTCCATGGATAGGTTCACGATCCATAAACCTATTCCAAAACTGTGAACCCAACCCATAAAATCAATTTAAAAACTTGACAATTCTCAAAAAAAAATAAGATAGATTGGATCACAGTCCATCAACCTGATCAACGATTCGTGAACCTTATCCATGAAATTTAATCAGAGACCTAACAAAATTCTTAGAAAATTAGACAGACTAAATCATGGTCCATGAACCCGGTTATTGGCCCATGAAACTAGTTAGTGGAAAATGATTCAGAGGCTTAGAAATCTCAAAACAATTATAGCTCGAACGATGGTCCATGTACCTGTTTCACGATCCATAAAACAAACCATGCAATCAAACTCGCAAGCACTTATAAAAGGATGCCTTAGTTGTTTCTCTCATTATTTTCACATCCAGATTAGTCCTATCATACCTAAGAGCTCACTCTCATACTTTCAAGGCTAGGTAAGTCATCTCTACCATTCCCCTTATGGATTTAGAGATTTCTAGCCCTAAACTAAGGGTTCTAACTAGGTTCCTTAATACAAAATCCTAGAGTCTTTGAAGAAATGATTCTCTGAGTCTTAAGATCAGAATTTGCATGTTCTCCTTCAGGGCTTGGAGTACTTGAGGTATGTAAGGCTAACCCTTTAATGTGAAACCCTATTCCTCCCCATAATCTTTTCTAGAATTATAGTTTAGTTCCCTAATCAAATCTAGGGTTTATGAATGATTGTATAACATAGTATCTCTATTTCTTTGATTATGATACTTCTGATTCCCCGTGATACCTAGAAGAATTTCCTGGGTTTAAAACCTATTCTCAAATTGCTATATTTCATCCATGTTTAGAAGTTCAGTAATGTTGACTTTCACCATGTCCCATACTTTACAAATTTTGCTCATGCTTTGCTAAAAACCTACAATTTGTTTTGAGAAATTACCTCATGAAGATTTACAGACTTCCTAATGCATAATAAAATTCTTTGTAAAGGATGAATGTTTTATATCAAAATTTCAGTCAGCATAGATTTTAAAGAATTAGAGCATCAGGCTCAACCATCAGTCAGTTCAGATAGAACTTAAGCATCAAGCTCCCAGTAATCTTATGTGAATTTGAGTGAAAAACTCGTCAGCATGTTTTCAGTATAATTATGAGCACTATAATTTTGAGAGAATTATTTAACACCAAAATGGGTAAGGGTTCAGATAATCCAAGCCCCAAAACTATGTATGCCAATGTAGGATAGGATCATTCAGCAAGTTCAAAAGACTCCTCTTTTAGCCCAAAAGAGTCTTAGTATGGATCCATAGTTTCAGTTTCGTTCTATACCCCGACAAGGTATAGAACAGCTCTCGCAACTAGGTCATAAGTTGGACACTGTGTACTCATATGATGTATGTCAGTTATAAGAACCTTCCCAAGAGAAAATAAAGTTACTTTCAGTATTTATACTTGGCACATAACTTTTAGTTTTTTTATACTGTGTTTTTATGGATCAGTTGCATACGTTTGGGTTGCATATTTCAGATATTCCTTTTGTTGTTTCATATTGATCTTTGTACTTCAGTTGAACAGTGATGTTATCTTGTTTCTATTCAGCCATATCACATACCGTACATACCATGTATTGACACTATTGGATGTTGCATTATTTCATGATGAAAATTTAGGCACACAGGTTCAACAACAGACGTATCCTTAGTTATCTCCTCCTCGACTTTTGGTGAGACCTTCTTGCTTTTGGAGGACCCAATTATTCCTGTTAGTTATCATTCAGTTTTTAGCTAATAAAGGTAGTCGGGGGCCTTATCCCAGTAGACTCATTTTGTTCTTTTTTTAAGAGGCTTCATTAGACAGTTAGAAAAGTGTCAGATGTTCACTGTTACAATTAGCTTATGAATTGAGCATTATAAAGTTTAGTTGATTTTATTTCAAAAGTGTCCATGCTCATTACTTTATTGCTTCCTTATATAAGTCAGTGTTAAGTTTCAACAGTAAGTCAGGTCATGGGTCCGCTCGGTCCAGTAATGATTCTAGGTGTTAGCCACCTCCAGGGTGTAGACTCGAGGCATAAAATGTCAGTACATCAAATGTACAGTATGTAAAATAGCAAGAAATAATACAACATAACATATATGGAGCAGTATAATTAATAGAGATAAGAAGGACATGACAGAAACATAAACTGGAAACATATTTATAGAAGGCTAACTGTGTTCATCCTTTCTTCGTTCATGGTGGGTGTTAATGGTGTAACCATCATAATTATACATATCTCACAATGTCTATATGAGCTCCCTGGACCCAATTTAACAAGAAGACTATTTGAGCACCCTGGCCCCATATTATATCAGGGGCTCGACTGAGCACCCTGGCCCTAATAGACATGAGGGGCTCTATTTGAGCACCCTGTCCCCAATAGACATAGGGGACTCAGATATACCTGGTAGATTTGACTTAGCACCCTTGGCTCAATTGAAATGGGGGACTCAGATCAAGCTTGTAGGTTAGACACTTTAGGCTTGTAATTATAAGTTATTTTATTCATCAACATCATAGAGGATTTACAGAAAGTAGTATCATAGTTAATCTTGTCATTGTTTATAAATTATAGACTTTCAATGTAAATCATTAGACACATATAGCGATCGTTCATACATTTATCAACACGATATTCAATCCTATTACTATATTCACTTCGAGGCCTTTAGTACCTAAACTATCCAAGAATATTTCCAAGCACTCCTAGGATCAGCATCCTCAACAAATTCTACATGAAGTAACACCATCTATCCCACATCTAACTATTTCACATAGCAAACCCTCACCTCGTTATCCCTCCACACTTATATCTTGGATGGAATAAACATACCATAAGTGTTATCATAAAGGATGACTAGTAGTTCTAAGGTCAATGAACGCATAAACACCATGGGGATAATTTTTAATGTACCAGTGATAACATATGGAGAGGTTTCAAATTCCTGGGAGTTGTCCATAGAATACAAGAAATTCTAGCCCCCGCCTGTTCCTGAATACTACTTCGACCTATTGGAGTGACCAAAGTGGTAGATTGGGCTTTATTTCCCCATAGTCTTGCCTAGATGATAGACAGCTCCTCTGAATATAGTCCAGCTCACCAAACCCATAATGTACACCCTTGACATAATGACACTCCCATGCATGGTTCTTTACATAACTATTGCAAGTGGTAGAGGGTACGAACCCTAGTGCATCACTACCCCAAGATTGGGAGTCCTGATTTCTGAAACTTTGAGTAGTCTAAAATCTCTAGTAATTCCTAGGCCTCGGTGCAAGGACACTAGTTGAATATGGGACAATTCCTGATGACCCTTTAGGAAAAAAGGTTCTACTATTATTCTTCTGATGACTTACCTCATTGCTAGCTGATTTGGACCTCTTATTCAGGTACTCTTCCTTTTCTTTCAGATTTTCCTCCTCGACCTATTAGGCATAAACCATCAACCTGGATATGTCCATGTCATTGATCAAAAATGCCCCTCTGCACTCACTCTTCACCTGCTTACCAACACCAGAAACAAACTTTTTCATCCTTGCTCTCATAAAAGACACCATCTCTGGAGCATAATGGACAACTGAGTAAACTTGAGGCCATACTCCCTCACACTCATAAAACCCTACTTGAGATTCACAAACTCATCTGTTTTGGCCTCCCTCAACTCATAGGGAAAAAAGTGGTCTATAAATGCATCCATAAAGTCATCCCAAACTGCAGAAGTTGCATCACTACAATCACCTTAAGCATTAGTTTGGCATATTACGAATCACTATAATTTCAACACATAACTAGTCAATCATTGTGTCACACCTCGAACCTACACCCTGGATGCGGCACGGTGCTTAGAGTCATGAATGACCCCAAGCTAACCCATGGCCTGACATACTACTGAAAAATAAACTAAAAGATAATGAGGAAGCAAAAATGTGTGTTGAGCTTTTGAAGAGTACTGTAATAAAATGAACCTGTGTAAACTAAAATACAATAATAATTGAAAACTGATGCAACCAATTGACTGACTGTCTATGAAGCCTCTACTAACACTGAACTATAGTTAGTTGGGACATGACCCCAACTATCTCTAATCAATGTATAACAACTTAAATGACTGCTATAACTACTAACTGACTGGAGTTCCCAAAAAAAGAGAACTCGTTCCCTGCTAACTAGAAGTTGCAATCTGTCTGACTATGATCCTGGGAGCTAGCACTGAAACCTACATCATGAAATGATACAGCGCAAATAAAGTATGCGATCATTACTTTGAATGTATTGAGCATGTGAGATAATGTACTAACTTTAAAATCATGAGAAAATATGTATATAGTGAAAACATAACTAAAAACTGGGCTTCGTATAGATGTCTGAGAATGCATAAGTCAAACTGCAGAATATAAGCTCTTTCACTGAAGAGGGTGTAAATCATGTTTCTGAACTATAACTGTGAGATCATGATATTTAAACATATGTAAAACTGTTACTTGGAAATCCATGGACTAAAAGGATGAGTTATATTTGTAAGTTATGAGATAATGCAACTGACCTTAAAACCATGAGTCATGTTTAAAGTAAATCCTTAGGGGAGTTTCTTTTGCTGAGCATGCTGAAAATACTAAAATAAGTGAACTGATTCAATGTCCAAGTAGATAACATATAACTGAATAATACTGAACTGAATAACTAACTACAAGGTCATGCAAAAATTAAATTTGAACTGTGGGAGCTACTGTTAACCGACATACCCGAAGCTGAGCTAACTATGGGGCCAACCTGTAACCCTGGCTGAGAAGGGTATTCATACTTTGCCAAGGGTACAAACACTGGCTGGCTTGGATCCACTAAACTGATGCCCAAAAAGGCTAAGGTGTTAATCCTGATCTTATGGGTGACCCTTTAGAACCTATGGTGGCATCGTAGTTCTAGGACTTGGGGACTTCTACTAAAGGTCTCAGCCTAAACTGATGGGTGAGCCTTCATCCCTGCATCCGCGGGGTTCTAAGTACCACTCCCAACTGAATATATAAGTAACTGACATACTGGATAGCTCAAAATACTAAAGTTCTGGAATGCTACATCAGAACCTAATTAATCTGGATGATTTTTGAAAGACTGTATGACTAAAAACTATTTATAAAGCATGTGAACATATCTAGATGTCATACTAATCATGAAACTTACCGAGTTCATAATCATTGATGGCATATCTGGATACTATACTAATCACGAAACTTACTAAGTTCATCATCATTGATGGCATATCTGAATGTCAAACCTTAAGTATGTTGAACTGATTATTAAAGACTAAATGGTGAAAATCAATAAATTTCTATTTAAAACTAAATGCTGACACTTGAACTGAACTCTAAAGGAAAAGCAAAACTCTAAGAAAAATATTGTAAAATCAGGCTAAAACTTGTTTCTCCCAAAAATCTTGAGTTTTGAAATCTATTTGCAGAAATTCATGTGAAAATCATTCTAACAAGGATAGTAGTCATGTAGAATCATCAAGAAATTGAATTCATAGTAAAACACATGTTTGGGTAAGAACCCTAGAATCATAACTTGTAAAAAACCTACTGAAATCTAAAACCTTGGGCATAAGGGTGAAAGAAAACCCTCATTGAAATATCACATACCTGAGGGCAAAACCTTTGGTGAATTCTCTTGGGTTTGAAGCCTGAAGTTGTAGAACCCAAACTTGGATGAAGAATGATCAAGAAATCTCTTCTTGAAGTTCTTGAATTCGTTTCTTGAAATCCTATGGTCAAGGGTTAGGATTTCTATCAATAATTTGTAATTTGATGATGGAATTTTATTTGGAAAACTTGAAATCCTTAGAGAATGACTTACCATGATGAAGGAGGAGGATAGAAGGATAGAAAACACGTTCTAGGTCTGAAAGAATGGCAAAAGAATGAAAAAAACAAATTAAAAATGACTTAAAAAGGTGCCCATCGACCCACATGCAAAGTGACATGCGGTTGCATGTGAGGATCTGTGGATCACATGTGATTTGCACATGCTTCCAGAAAGTTGGCAAAATTTCCCCGATGTGCATTTGGACGTGCGATCGCACGTGAGGTTTTGCGGCTCGCATGTCATTTTGCACCTGATTTCTAAACTGTCAGTCAAAACTAAAATGGTCATAACTTTTTACTCCGAACTCAGACTAATGTGCGGTTAGTGGCGTTGGAAAAAAGACTTGAAGACTTGTAATTTGGTGGGTATTAGGATACCTAACTCTATATATGCTAGGAGTTATAATGATTTGAAGTTGACTCTAGTAGAATCTTAAATGAGAACTTAATCGATAGGGATGCTTTCAACTTAACTTGATGATGAAGTTTTTTAAGAACATGATTCGCATCCAAAACACTTCCCAAACTAGGGAATTGATCATTACACTCATGAAAATAGTTCGTATCTTAGCTTAAAAATTTTGGAGTGTTACAATATCTCCCCCTTGAGATCATTCGTCCTCGAATAAAGACTTACTAGGCTGAGGTGGTGGGGAAAGGGCTGCAATCCCACCAACTGAGTTCTAAAGCTGATGTATTTACATGGTAACTAATTTATGACTGAAATATGAACTGAGTTAGATTCATGAGACCTGTATGCATACTGAGAGCATAAGGACAGAGGGGACGTAAAATTGAATATCCAATATGATAACTGGTCTAGATTAAGAGTAGGGACTCAGCTGAAACTCAAAAAAGATGAACACATTCTTAGAAATCACAGTTAACTAAAAGGAACATAAAACTGAGAGGAGTAACTGTACAAGAAAACTATTCGCTTCTAGACTAAACTTACTACCAAGGACTATACTGAATGTAGGGCCTTCTGGCCTTAGGAATAATTACCGGTGTTTTCGGGAAAAATGACTTGTTTCGAAAATCATTTAAAAAAATCTAAGTTGAAGTTTCAACACATTTTCAATTAAGAGCAAGAGTCGCCACTTCGTTTTTATGAAATTAAAAACCAAGAAAAACTTCTAAAATAATTTCTAAAGTTTTAAAACAGTAAAAGATTTAGAAACTAAAAGATTAAGGGTAAGAGGTTCCTATTAATATCCCGAGAAAGTTTTGAAGGCACTCGAGATATCCGCTAACTTGCGGTTATTCGAACTTGTTTAAAAATAACTTATTTTTGACTAACTTCTAAAAAGATTTTGATTTGATTAATCTTGTTTGAACTTGAGAGAAACATGGAAGATGAGACTTGATTAAAGGAAAGTTGTTCTTATATTCTGAAAATGAAAACACATAAGGAGTTTGTTTTAAAAGGGAAGACATGCTCGATAAGTAAAAACACTTTACTATTTTTCATGGAAAAACACTAAATAGTTTTAAAGAAAATAAACTCAAAAATGTTTATATCTTTTTTGGGAATAATCCAATTAAGTTAAAAAGTGTTAGAGTTCATATTAATACAAATAATTCTATCTAAGCAAAGATAATGAATTAAAGAGATACAATCAAGCCATTGGCTTAATCTAAAACATGTCTTAAAAATCTAGTTTGTGGGCCCTCTTTAGGCCCACCGCCATCCACTTGGACTTTGGTCCAATTTAATCTTTGCCCATTTAGGCTGTCGGTTCTACTGCTGTTATTCTAATGGCTCATGGTCCATTCCAAACTTCCAACCCATTTTGGGCTGCCACTGTTGCTACTGCATCATGGGCCTTGGCCTATTTTACCTCAAATTTTTTAGCCTATTTTTAGGCCATTATTGTTGTTGCTTCCATGTAGGTTTTAAGCCCACTTTGTTGTTCTTATTTCCTGTATGATGATGAATTCGACCAGGAAATTACATGGAGTGTCCTCAAAAGTGAGTGGTCTTCAATTTATGCCCCTCATAAGAAAAGTCTTTAAAAATACCCTTCCTTTCTTTTTATGTATAGAACATATACATTTTTGCCCCTCTACACCATAACTCTCCATGTTCATTTTTCTCTCAACTTTTAATTTTCATTTTTCTTTTTTCTTTTATCTTTTTAATTTTTTATCTTTTTTCTTTTTTTTTTCTTTTTTCTCAATTTTTTTTAATTCTCGTTTTCATTTTTCTCAACCTTTATTTTCTATTTTTTTCTTAACTTTTTTTTGTTCTTTTTTTTTCTCAACCTTTATTTTTTTTATTCTTTTTTTTTCCTCTTTTTTCTCAACTTTTTTTTC